>JAQQSY010001666.1:0-14204 GCA_028646535.1 Procyon lotor
CCAACCTTGCATCCCAGGAATAAATCCCACTTGATCGTGGTGGTTTTCCACCCCCTCCCTTTAAATCTGGAGGTGTCTTTGGGTCTAAGATGAGTTTCTTGTAGATAGCATATTGATGGGTCTTGTTTTTTTATCCATTCTGATACTCTGTGTCTTTTGATTGGGGCATTTAGCCCATTTACATTCAGGGTAACTATTGACAGATATTAATTTAGTGCCATTGTATAGCGTGTTAGGTGACTGTTAACTGTATATTGTCTCTGTTCCTTCCTGGTCTGTTAGGCTCTCTCTTTGCTTAGAGGACCCCTTTCAGTATTTCCTGTAGGGCTGGTTTGGTGTTTGCAAATTCTTTCAGTTTTTGTTTTTCCTGGAAGCTTTTTCTCTCTCCCTCTATTTTCAGTGACAGCCTAGCTGGATATAGTATAGTATTCTTGGCTGTGTATTTTCTCATTTAGTGCTCTGAATATATTATGCCAGTCCTTTCTGGCCTGCCAGGTCTCTGTGGATAGGTCTGCTGCCAATCTAACATTTCTGCCTTTGTTTGTTAAAGATTTCTTGTCCTGAGCTTCTTTCAGGATTTTCTCTTTGTCACTGAGACTTGTAAGTTATACTATTACTGCGCGGCTCCTTCTCTGCCGCCGGCTTCTCCACCCCAATACCTGGGAGCTCTGCCACACTTGGACACCCCCTGTCCCTCTGCGACCTCTCGGGTCCTGAAACCGCACTGTTCCCATGAGGGCTAAAACTCCTGCTTAGCCTCTGGAGTGATGTCCCTCAGCGGAGCTGACTAAAAGTTCCGTTTTGTGCTCCGCGGCTCTGTGGCTGCCGCGAGCCAGCCCCTCCCCCAGGGTCTCTCTTCCTGTCGCTTTGGATTCACTTTTTCCACATGTCCTACCTTTCAGAAAGTGGTCAATTTTCTGCTCCTAGAATTGCTGTTCTTTCGGAAAGTGGTCAATTTTCTGCTCCTAGAATTGCTGTTCTTCCTGTCTTCTCTCTCCTGTTGAGTTTGCCGGCTTTTAGAGTGGTTTGATACCTATCTAGCTGAACTTCTGGGATCTGACGCTATCTCAGCCTCCTACACCTCTGCCATCTTTCGATGAAAAAGGCTAGACCAGTTTGTAAAAGATAGACAGAGGTTATCTGGTCTTTGACTATTTGGAAATGCATGTTTTTAAAGTTCTAAATGCTTTGGTTTTGGGGAAGGAGATAATTTTTTTCTAACTACTGATTCAATTCCTATTGTCCTGTTCCCTTCAAGGATTTCTAGGTGGACTAAGAATGAAATTGATATGAGACAGATTAAAAGGAGAAAATCAAATTTAATTGAGTATATATGGGGAACCCACAGAGACATGAAAATTCCAAATAGTTAAACAAAATGAGGTACATAAGTCATTCTGAATTAAGGAGAAGGGGGTTGGGGTATGGGACTTTAAAAGGAAGGAATACAGCCCACAGGAAGATGAAAAAGAGTAAATGTTTGGTATACAGATGTACCATGTGGAAACAGAGGATCTCTGTACACAGAGGACTTGGATCAGGCAGATCTTGTTAGGTTCCTCCTTGTTTATCATAAGTTTATGTCATAACATGGTTATCTATGGTGATAGCTCTCTTCCTGCAGCAAGTTCTCTATATAAATTATTTTTAGGCAACTGTGGGGAGGGGCTAGGTAAAGAGCTTTCCTAAATCTCTTGAGTTTTGATTGCTTTTTAGCTCAAAATAATCTTCATGCCAAAGTGGCCTATCTTGGGACAGCTTGCCCTTGGCTCTGATGCTGTCATGAATTTTGGCCTAATCTAACTTTTTAAATTTTTCTAGATTTTTAATTCAATTTTAAAACTTCTTTATTCCCCAAATAATCATTATTACAGATATTGTTATTTCAGTTTATTCTCATTCTGGATTACCTATGTATATTTGAATGGCTTTGTTCATAATTCCTTCCTGTTTGTCATTCCTTCTATCTCAGTTAACTTTCCCTTTTTCTGAATTACAACTTTTATTATTTCTTTTAGTAACGATGTGTTAGTTGTAATTTCTCTCAGGCCTTTACAGTCCCCAAATACTTATTTTGCCTCCTCTTTTGAATGATAATTTACCTAGGTATAGAATTTTAGGTTTAGTTTTTTAATCTCTTGGTAATTTTTATTCTATTATATTCTGGTTTCAATCTTGCTGTTAAGTAGTTTATTGTCAATTTACTTGCTATTAAGTAGTCTATGTCAAATTTTAGGTAATTGTGTTTTCTCTTTATTTTCAAGTCTTTAGTGTTATGAAATTTCCGTGGGATATTTCTGGCCACGATTCACAAATAAGATGTTTTCTGGCCATCTTTTCTATTTCCCTGCTATCCAATACTTTTAGAGTTTATATTCAATAGTCTGTATTAACAATGACTGCCATTTGTAATAGGTGTTTTTAAAACTACACGTTCTCTCCTACCATGCACTTCTGGATATTCCAATAATTCCCCTAGTGGCTCTGAGAACTGATTTCATTGATGGTAATTGGATTTGATTTCACTGAGTCCATTGGAGTGGATGAGTTTGCTCAGAGCACTGAGCAGTGGCCATAGGTCAGAAGACTGAGAAATAGGAAAAGATGAGCTTATGGTAGTGATTTCAAAAGACTGGTAGGAGCAGAATGCTAATTACAGCAGAGAGTTGGCTGTTGAATGATTTGTAGCTAAAGCAGATGACAGATATCGGGTAGTGACTGGTGGGATGTGGAGGAAGGCAAATGTTAAGATGAAAATGATGTGTTTAAATGTAGATGTGACAAATCAATGGAGATAACACAGAGTGGTTATTAAAAAGTTAATTCCCAGAAGGGAGAGAGTAGGGGGATGAGGTAACTGGGTGATGGACATTGGGGAGGCTATGTGTTGTAATGAGCACTGAGTATTATATAAGACTGGTGAATCACTGACCTGTACCCCTGAAACAAATAATACATTATACGTTAATTAATTGAATTTAAATGTTTAAAATATTAAGTTAATTTGCTTAGGAGATGGAAGGGGAAAGGATTCAAAACACACTTTAGAGCATCAGCTACGCCATTGTAACCAGAAGAAATGTGGGATTTATCTCTGTTTTAGAGAGAGAAAGAGACTGTGTCTATGTCTTGCCTTTTCATGTACCTAAAGATCAGTGCTCTGCTTTGGAAAAAAACCAGAAGAAATGTGGGATTTATCTCTGTTTTAGAGAGAGAAAGAGACTGTGTCTATGTCTTGCCTTTTCATGTACCTAAAGATCAGTGCTCTGCTTTGGAAAGTTTTTTCCAAGTGAGAATATTGCAGATACATTATACCAGTACTTCCCTCACAGGGAGTAGTGAGGCTTAAATTAGGTAATAACTATAGATTCCTCCCATAATCCCTTACACCTAACAAGTACTCCATAAATGGAGTGCAGTTCCTCCAATATTCTTTTACTGACTGCTAATCTTCCTTTCCTGATTCTTAGTCTTTTATTCTACTTTCTTTACCCCAGGGCAATTAGCATTTTTTTTTTTTTACCTTCTTCTCTTTGGTCTTAGTCCTTGATCATGGCTGCTTTTCTTAGCTTCCTATTTTCACTGACTACTGAGCTCAATCTCCTTCATGAAGCCTGCCAGGCTTTGGAGAAAAAAGGTTGAAATAAAACACTGATAAAGAGACAAGGTTTAGAAGCCTGGAGGAAATAGGACATCAGTGACAGGAAGTATGAGGGAATCTTGAGACTAACAGTGAGCAGAGTTCAGAGACGAGGTGAATGCTAAGCAGGCATATAACATTTGTGTGATAAATGGTACAATAAGACTAAAATGATTGTCTTCTCAAAAGTAATACATTCTACAAAGCACCCACACAGTAAAGACAGCAATTCCACTTTTCAGGTTTAAGCCTGAAGCTTAGATAGGGCCTATGTCTTTTTAATTTATTTTCAGATAACTTTATCACTGGGAACTGTAATTGCAGATTGAGTGTACCAGCCGTGTATATATAATATCAATTGCCAATACATTTACTGCAAGCTTGCTTTTACATACATTATCTCATTTAAACTTCATAATAACCCAGTGAAGTAGCAAAGCTATTTTAATCTCCGTTTCAACATAGGGAATAACCAAGGTTCAGAGAGTTCAGATAAATAGCTCCAGATCAGACACAGTAAGTGGTGGAACCAGATTTGCTTTTACATCCATCTGACTCCAGATTCCTTCTTTTTCCCTTTTTCCACACTGCCTTACTAAAGGAAACCCATGAAGATTTGTTGACAAGTAAATTAATGAATAGTTGATAATAGGAAAACTCAAGAGTGTTTTCTTTCTATGTTAGCGACTTTTGCTTGGTGTTCTTCTGGTTTGTATGATGTGAGATTCAGGCTAGGGCTACCCTAGCAGGTTTTGTCTCAGCATTAAAAGTCTGCTTTCCCCTGCATCTGCACTGTAGACAGCACAGGGTCTAGCAAGCTTGTGGTTTGTTGTGGTCACTCTTTAGAGCAGCCTTGCAGATAGTCAGATAGGTAGCTTGAGAAAAGCTACCAATGTAAGAGCATTGCTCTTGTTGCCTTTTCAACTTTCTGTACTTTGTTCTCTAACCCTTTCAAAAAGGATACTTCTAAATGGATCTGTTGGGTTTTTTTCTGACCAACTCTGTCACTTTGCTGGAAAGTGCACCTTTATAGGGTCCTCAGGGAGCCAGACAGGAGATTATTGGATTGTACAGGTAGAAAGTGTCATTCATTATTTGCTTTCTCTAAAGTAAACACCAAGGATTTGAATGCATTATTTTGTACCAAATTGCTTTTTTGATGTGGTTCTTGTTTTCTCTTCCTCCATCAAGATGTAGAGATGGAAGCACGGTAACTCAAGGAAAAATATTTTCTTGTTCTAAAAATAGTATATATCTAGAATAATGGTGGGGGTAGGTTACTTTTGACCCAAATGTCTGGATGTGTGTGTCTGTGGGTACTTTTATATGACGGGACTCCTTCACATTTAACCAGTGAGAGTCCTCTAGTGGAGGGGACCTGGATAAAACCTCAATTCTTTCATTGGAGACATGTGCTAGCTAGAAACAGCGAGTCAAGAGTCTCTCAACCACTTTACAGGTCTCTATTCAGGAAGTGTGAACACCTCAAGGGAATGGCCTATGCGTCATTGTATTCCTGGTACCCACAAGGATCTTCAGTAAGTGTATCTAAAATAAATGAATGAATGGGTAAATGTAAAGAGTGAATGGATGGATGGATAAGTGGATGAAGAAATTAATGAATTATTCATTAAGAATATAAGCTGGCATGGCTGAGAAAGCAGTGAGGGCTAGATTGGCTAAGAATATAATTTATAAGGAGTCTGGGAAATGAAACCCTTTCATGATTTCTCGAGGATACTCAGATAGTCTAATTTAAACATCTTAAAATAAATTATACTTATTCACATGGTAGATTAAATCCTCATGTTTACCATCTTCCTTTTCAGAAACACCACTGAAATGATGGTAAAGTAGCAAAAATTGCATAAAAATTAAGGACAAAGCAAATAAGGCAAGTTACACTAGCAAAAAAAGAAAAGATTTCAGGATTAGTTTGACAAATATGTATTGAGTACCTACTGTGCGCCAGGCACTGTTCTTGGCACTGGGGACAAATCAGTCAACAGAAAAGGCAAAAATCCTTGCCATCATGTAGCTTATATTCTAGTAGAGGAAGTACTTATTCCAAAAGAATCCTGGAAATGGATGGAAGAGTGGTTGGTGATTGATTTAAAAAGCGGAAGAAGTTATAACATAAAAACGCCAACATGAGGCAGACATAAATAGAGACGAGGTGATTTTCCACACAAAAAATCAGAATGGCTCATGTTGAAGTATCAGATACTGCAGAAGACAGGAGTGGGGAGCTGGAATAAAAACAGACAGAGTTGTTGAAAGTCTGTTTGTAGAGCTGATGGACATCTGGGTCTCCACCCTCACCCTTCACAGCAGTGACCTACTTTCTTTTCCTCCCAGATAAGAGATCAAAGGTTTTGTTTCTGAAAGTTGAACTTGGGAAGCTCCAGACTTTGGGACACCTAACAAAAAGGAGGTCAGTGGTGAGATCCAGAGTTGAAAACAAAAGGATTAAGTGAAAGTGTGCACACTGAGACTCCCAACCCTCCCTCCCTTTCCTCCTCACAGAGCAGGTTATATCACCATGGCATAATATTGGTGGATTATTCTCCTGAGAAACTGACTGCCCTCATAGAAATAACTTTGAGAGGCTGATAGTCCGTGGCTCCTCAGTAAGAAGACCAGTTTATCACCTGATCATCATGTACTTGCAAAGTGAGCTCTCGATCAGTGTGTATTTGGTTTTACTCTTAATGATGAACAAGCAATCCAAAGATCATCCAACATTTCAGAACATTCCAGACACAGTGTAGGAAACATATTCAAAGAGAAAACATAGAAAATGATAAGTCAGGAATTATCAAAGAAATAATAATATAAGAACTGAGAGACTCAAGACTCCAGATTTGGAGGATTCCTCAGAGCCTCATTTCTGGAAATTCTGATTTATTGGTAAGGAGTGGCTCCCCTGCATTGGTAGCTTTATATAGCCCTAAAAATGATTATAATGCCAACCTAGGACCAAAAACAACTGCACCAGCTAGTAATATGCATTTTCCTTTTTTTTTTCTTAGATTTAGGTCATGCAGGCCAGCAAACACACTGACATATAAATATTTTTCCTGTGAAATTATAATAATGTGTCTATCACGGTATAACAAAAAGCAAGGGCAGAGGCATAGGGCTTCTTTTTCCCAGTCTGGGATTCATATAATGCCTTTTTCTTTTTCTCATCATGTGTCAAATATATAAGAAATAGTAACAATCAACTTCTGTTTGATTATTAGCCTATAAATTCATTAAAAGGCCTTTTGTGTATAAGCTTGCCTATTTCCTCTTAGCCCATATCTTACGTAGATTACTTTTCATAATGTTGGACCCCCAAGGCCATGCCAAACTAGACTACAAATTAAAAGGCAGAGCCCAAAGTCAGATACCTGTTCTAAAGAGTTATTTATGCAAAACATATAAACTGTCCAGTTCCTGGAGCAAGTGGGACAGCCTGATAGGGTAGAGAAAAGTTCCTGGTGCTGAAGGTACTCACATTATCTGATGGCTTCCCCTGTTGTCCTAAAGCTATACTTGTTCTAACCATAGAAGATGAAAGAGAACCCCCATCATTGCTGTTTGTTTGCTCTATCTAAAATTTTTTTGTCTTCTTGAGAACTGGATTCTTTGGGTAGATGGTAATAAAATGTTAAAGGGACCAACTTTGAAATTGGTTAGGAGAATCTTCTATCCTTAAAAGCATTACCCATGAATGAGCACTAGAACTAAGGCAGAAGATGTACCAATAGAACCCAAAGAAAGTCATCCCCTGACCAGAAGTACCAATGGTTCTCATCTTGGATATGAACTGTTTGACTGTGTCTCAGCTCAGAACCAAAAGTGACCTTATTCATTCTTGGGGAAAAATAGACCCTGACACTGTGCCAGGGGCTAGAAAAATAGAGGTCATTAAGATACTAATTATCCTGTCCTCAGGAAGTAGACAGTATAGTATGAAAGTGATAATTTTATCTTTTCCCACCAGTATGTGTATTTTATTTCTATTTTCCATGACACTCCAATGGGCCAGAGGCTTTACTCTGCTTCCTGACTAAATGTGTCAGCCCTATACTTGACTATCCATACTGCCAGCAGTGCTAGGATGAGAGAATATGTACGAGGCCCCTCCAGCTGCAGGATTAAGATACATCAGAGCTACATCAGTGTACCACCGATGGCAGCATCTGTATCCTCATTTTTGTACCTGAAGGACAATTTTCCAAATTATATTCATTCATTACATTTATATTTTTTGTGTGTGTTTAACGTTTTTTAAATTTTTTTCCCCAAATGCGTTTATTTTATTTTTTCAGTATTCCAAGATTAATTGTTCATGCACCACACCCAGTGCTCCATGCAACACGTGCCCTCCTCAATACTCACCATATTTTGTTGCCAATACTTGAGGTCAGTATTCATTAATTCAATCGGCTAACCCCTCCACCCCCCACTGAGCCCCGACACAGCACAGCCCAGAGCTAGGTGTCATGAAGCTGCAAAAATCAACTGCATGAAGGCTCTATCCCTTGGGTAGCTGAAGGTTTCATGGGGATAAATATGTGTACATTACTTTAATCAAATATAGCAGGGCACACATTTCCTTGTAAGGAAAAGAAAATTAATTTTTGTAGTAAAATGGACTCAAGTCTGCAACTTTGTGGTTTCCTGGTCTTGGAGAAGTTATTTTTTTTTTAAAGATTTTATTTATTTATTTGACAGAGAGAGAAATCACAAGTAGGCAGAGAGGTAGGCAGAGAGAGAGGGAGAAGCAGGCTCCCCGCTGAGCAGAGAGCCCGATGTGGGCTCCTGATGCAGGACCCTGAGATCATGACCTGAGCCGAAGGCAGAGGCCTTAACCCACTCAGCCACCAAGGCGCACCTTGGAGAAGTTATTTTAACTTCATGTCTCAATTTCCCACCTCGATGGTTGCAGATTTGGGTGTGCATATCCATGTGTGCTGAATAAATTAAATAATATGCACATCAATCCAGCATATGGTATGACTTTAGCATATTTTTATTTAGCCCTCCCCCTCAGCCAATCATTCCAGCACCTTCAATATTTAAAGTTGCCTCACAGTTTAGAGGAATGGGAAATACTTGGCGGTGTTTTGCTTCTTTCACAATGATCCAAAGTAACACAAATGTACCTGGCAACCCACATAGAGTTCTCTCAAAATTCAAAATAATACCTTTACTAAGACAATTTGGAGTGGTAACTTACTGTGTGGCCTTGGATCCTGCTTCAGAGAGATTTGGCATACATTACCAAGAATACCATTTTATTTAAAAAGCTCATAAAGCTTCATCCTCAGCTATTACTGATTTAGGAGTAGCGGATATATGGAAACTTTCACACTCTACTGAACGGGATTATATATTCTTCTCTAACCCACATAACTCATATTTCCAGACTGACTTCTAAGTTCCTCACTTTCTGATTAATGATGTGAATAGCATGGCTCTAGGAGCTGCTCTCTTATCTGACCAGGCCATAGACTCACTTTCAGTCGACCTTCAGAAAGTATTAGGCAACATTTCTGTAAAACTTCCTTTAGTAGTGAGCATTGGAAAAGAAAATCATGATGTGTGACTCTAAATTAATATAGAAAGTACAAAACACACGCACACTCACACAAGGACTCTGGATTGCCAGAAAAAAAATTATATATATGTGTGTATATATATACATGCTGTCTTTTATTTTTTACTGATTGACATCAGTTTTTTTTTTTTTTCCTGGAGCAAAGTGTCATTAATTACAAAAATAAACTAACTGGCAAAGTTCTTATTAAAGATAACCACAAACTGGGAAGAACATGTGGATAAATCATTCCCTGCCTCATTCAGATTGAGAAGAAACATTAGAAACATTTTGACTCTGGAGGAAACAGTGAGAAATGTATATATTATAAAGTTATATGTTTTAATAACTTCACCTCATTCTATTAAACCTTTAACCCCACTGGAATCATAAAAGGTTTATATTGAGATCAACCCTAGGAGCATAAATTAAGCATTGGCCATTATATACCCCCAAATGAGCCTTAAGCTATGTAACACTTGATCAGCAGGAATTTCTTTTTTTATTAAAGAAATGAAGATACACTGCATTGAATGATATTATTGAGAATATCTAAATTTTCTCATTATCCTACAAGTGCTTAAAATTGCTATTACAGATTTCTGCAGGCCTAATTCCAGGTCCCGATGGACCCCTGCTGGGTTTATGGAGTACTAGTAGGGAATGTGTTTCAATTGCCCGCAAATACATACTTATATAGTCATATTGGTTATTTCCAAGAGGAAATGAGATACTTTATTTTTATTCTATCTATAAAGAAGGGTCAATCTGAAAAAAAAAAGAAGGGTCAATCTGAAATGGTATGCTCAAGCTACAGGCCACACATCAAAACTGGGGCATCACCAAAACTATTTTTCATTTATGAACTTTTTGTGATATTAAAGCAACACCAAGTTATCTATCACTTCTTGCTCCTTAGGAGGCTTCATTTTTCAACATTAGATATTACTACTTCACATCTGCTATTCATCAACTTTAAAAGTGACACGTGTCCAATAAAAATAGTTGGCTATCCTTTGCAGAGACATGGCACTTCTGGGTTGCTATCTATTTCATCCACTTCTTTTTTTTTTTTAAGATTTTATTTATTTGTTTGACAGAAAGATCACAAGAAGGCAGAGAGGCAGGCAGAGAGATAGGAGGAAGCAGGCTCCCTGCTGAGCAGAGAGCCTGATGCGGGGCTCGATTCCAGGACCTTGAGATCATGACGTGAGCTGAAGGCAGAGGCTTTAACCCACTGAGCCACCCAGGCGCCCCATATTTCATCCACTTCTTATAAGAAGAAATCCCCAGGTGGTAAATAAGGAAAGTGTGAGTCTATCATGGGGAAACAATTTTATACGATTTTTTTTCACTTTTTCTGTTTTCAAAACCAATTATATTTAATTCATAGGTCTCGGAATCCTTTTTTCTTCAATACTTGTGATGAAATGAAAAGTTCTAAAAATTTGAAATACACACACACGCACACACACACACATTAGCTGTTTTAGTTTGTGGCACAAATTATTTATATTATTATATATTATGGTCATTAATAATAACAATTAATGACACATTAATATATAATCACTCATTATAGTGTAATGAATAGTGTAATATATATTTCTAGAATAATGACATTTATCCAATCTAAACTGTCTTTGTCTTTCAAAGCTTCCTTTAATATTTCATTAATTATCTTGAAAAGATTCTAATTTAATCATCATATCTGAATCTAGAAACACTAGTCAGTGGTTCTCATGATTCAGATATCCCATCAAAACATTGGGAGAAGAAAATAGGCAAGAATTTAATTACTGAAATGATGTACTTTGTCAAAACAAGTATATTGAATTTAAAGTAATACGATGTTTGGGAAGTTTATAATGTTCTCATTTAA
This sequence comes from Procyon lotor, assembly GCA_028646535.1. Taxonomy (NCBI): domain Eukaryota; kingdom Metazoa; phylum Chordata; class Mammalia; order Carnivora; family Procyonidae; genus Procyon; species Procyon lotor. The sequence continues at coordinate 11,113 of JAQQSY010001666.1, forward strand.
AATATCCACACTTTCATGCATTTGATCTTCTTAACCCAGGAAGATAGATAGGCAGAGTCTCGATGTATTTTGGCTACAAAATAAGGATAATCACTCTTATTACATAGAACTGCTATACAGATGAATGATACACACACACACACGCACACACACACACACATAATCTATGAAAGACACAAGCAGATAGTAGGGGCTCAACAAATATTTTTGAAATGAATTGAATCTTCCCATTTTATCATGTGTGAAAATTGCAATCCAATTTGTTTTAGTGACATCCTCAAACATATAGATATTAATGATAGTTGTGTTACCAGAATTTATGCCTTACTGATTCTGCTGAATTATTTCTAAAGAGGTAGATTTGAATGTACAGTATTAGTTCCATTCATCTAATACTGTTTTAATCAATATGACTTGACTATATTAATTTCATTTTATGAAATATTTTTGATAATGTATTCCAGAGAGCAAATAGATTAGAGTATGTTTCAAAATTGCTGTAACCTAACCATGCAATACAGTCAAATCACAAATTTGACCTATATCACCTAGCACCATAGCGTGGATAAGTAGAAAGAATAGATTATTAATAGCTACAATTGATTCATCACTTTTTTTGTACTAGGTATGTAAGTGTTTTACACGGATCATCTCATTTAATCCTCACAACATCTTAACAAATCTATTCTTGTTATTATCATTTTATGAACAGGCAAAAATACAGCACAAAAAGAGTTTAAGTGACTTTTCCAAGGTCATGGAACTAAGTGGGAGAAGAAACTATTTTAACCCAAGCAGAATGGCTCTAGTCTAGAGTCTATACTCTTAATCCCCATGCTCCACAGCTTCTATAGATATGTAACTAAGAATGGCTCAGTTGAAATGCAAAGCAATACACTGTATTAGACAAGAGCATCAAAATTTGACTATTAGAGGACTTTAAAAAGAGGAAAATGAGGATTTGGAAGAGCAAAAGGAGTTTGAATGGCTGGCAGAGCAGAGGTAGGAGTTTTTGCAAAGCAGCTTTAAGTGAGAGTGGAAAAGCAGAGTTAAATGGAATCCTAAACTTGGAGACCCTACTCCTGTCTCTTATCATTGTAAGGGGGCTGAAGCATGTAGAGAGGCTAAGAGGACCAGGAAAGAACATTCTGGAATGTTCTGGTGTGCTCTAGTATAGATAAAGTCATCATGCACCGTGTTAGGGAAGGTGTGCAGCCACGACAGTGGGGTGGGCTAGAGAATTGAGACTGCATCAATGTGCAGCTATGGTGTAGGGAGAACACTGCTAATGCATGAACAAAGGAGAATGGCCTTTTCAGCTCATATGTGTAAATTAATTACATTTCTGAAACCAGATCAATAGGACTTTCAAGGCCTGAGGTAACTAGGAAGAGTTCATACAAGTGAGAGTTGGAAGGAATGAGATAGTTGCCAAAACATGTTAAAGAAACCAGGTATGTGTGCCTAATACCTCAAATTCATACACATACACACATATACACAGTAATCTATAGTTTCCACTCTACATTTTCCTCAGGAGTGTTTTTTAAAAAATATATTATTATATTTTATTCAAAGTGTAAATTATTGTCTAATATTATGTATGATTTTCCCCTCTATAAAATTTAGTTATTTTTGACAATACTTGTAAATAGCTAATATTGTATAGTTTGAGGAGAATAATCTTTTGCTCCAAATATACAGATGATATCTTAGTCACTCACCTCAGGCTTCTCTAACAAAATACCATACACTGAGTGGCTTAAACAACAGAATTTTAATTCTCACAGTTCTGGAAGCAATAGCGTTGGTTTCATTCTGAAGCCTCTTGTCTTTGCTTGTAGGCAGCTGCCATTTCTCTTATGTGTTCATATGACCTCTTCTCTGAGTGCCTAAACAGAATGAGGTGGGGCCAGGGGAGGCAGATAGGGAAAGGGAGGGAGATAAACACCTTCTGGTGTCTCTTCTTACCAGTGAACTAATCTCATCATGAGGTCTCCACACTCATGACCTCATCTAAACCTAGTTACCTCCCAAATGCCCCTTTTCCAAATATTATCACTTTGAGGGGATTGGAGCTTCAACATATGAATTTGAGGGGGACAAAATCATCCAGGCCACAATATATGGAAATTATATGTATTGTAAACTTTTACCCTAAATACTGGTGAACAAGTTTCAAATATTTGCAAATAATTGTGGAATAAGAAATTACTTCTTAGGGTTTATTCTAACTTTATATCTATAAAGATAATCAGAAATATCTTCTTCAGATCTCAATTAGTTGCCTATATATTGCCATTATTTTTTAACTTTTCTCATAAATTTTGGTCAATCAGTCAGATTCTGATCAATGAATATTAGATGTTATACTAGCAAGATCTTTAAACTGGAGGTCAGTAATGTACGGTGAGGAGTGTTAAATTTGGAACTAATTTGCTGTGTAAATTTGACCTACTCTTTCTTAGCCTTACCTTCTTTGGATGAGAAACATAGTTGAACTGAATGATGTTTTAATGTGTCAGGTGAGTGACCAAATGACCCTTTTCCCCATATCTGTGCTACTTTCAGTCCTCAAAATCCTGCCTACCAGGAAACCTTTATCCTGTGTTGTGAGAAATCCTGATTTTCCATTACTGGTGGAGACAGATGGAGGAAAGAACAAAACCAATATGGCAGCCCCCCAAACAGGGGCTGAAAGTAACACTGTTTTTATTGTAAAAAACAAGATTATCTGTCTTGTGTAGTTTTTTTTCCTTCTGAATACTGATGTTGAAACTATGATCCATGCTTCACAGGAATGGATTGTCCATTATCGTCTGACTCTAATTATGAGTGTTAATAGTTCATTTTGAGCTCTACCTGTAGATTAACTGTTGTGCTTTGTTTTTTTTTTTTAATTTTATTTATTTATTTTTTTCAGTGTTACAAGATTTATTGTTTTGCACTACACCCAGTGCTCCATGCAGTACGTGCCCTCCTCAATACCCACCACCAGGCTCGCCCAACCCCCACCCCCCTCCCCTCCAAAACCCTCAGTTTGTTGCTCAGAGTCCACAGTCTCTCATGGTTCATCTCCCCCTCTGGTTTCC
>JAQQSY010001668.1:0-14203 GCA_028646535.1 Procyon lotor
CATCTCTTATTACAGTCTTTGGCTTAAAATCTAATTTATCTGATATAAGGATTGCCACCCCAGCTTTCTTTTGATGTCCATTAGCATGGTAAATTGTTTTCCACCTCCTCACTTTCAATCTGGAGGTGTCTTTGGGTCTGAGATGAGTTTCTTGTAGACAGCATATCGATGGGTCTTGTTTTTTTATCCATTCTGATACTCTGTGTCTTTTGATTAGGGCATTTAGCCCATTTACATTTAGGGTAACTATTGACAGATATGAATTTAGTGCCATTTTATTGCCTGTAAGGTAACTGTTAACTGTATATTGTCTCTGTTCCTTTCTGGTCTATGTTCCATTTAGACTCTCTCTTAGCTTAGAGAGCCCCTTTCAATATTTCCTGTAGGGCTGGTTTGGTGTTTTCAAATTCTTTCAGTTTTTGTTTGTCCTGGAAGCTTTTTATGTCTCCATCTATTTTCAGTGACAGCCTAGCTGGATATAGTATTCTTGGCTGCACATTTTTCTCATTTAGTGCTCTGAATATATCATGTCAGTCCTTTCTGGCCTGCCAGGTCTCTGCAGATAGGTCTGCTGCCCATTTATATTGTTTTTTACTACAGTTAGTTTAATACTTTATTGATGAAAAACTGAAATTTTTCTCTCAAAGATCCATTCATGATAAAAGCTCTCAGCAAACCAAAAATTGAAAGAAACTTTGTCATTCTGAAAAGAACTACAAAAATCCTACTGTTGACCTTACACTTAATGGTAAAAGAGTAAATGACCATAAACAAAGAAAGAATGACCACTCTCACCAATTGTTTTGAACATTACACTGGTAGCCAGAGCCAAAGGCAAGAAAAAGAAACAGAAGACATACAGGTTAGAAAGGGGAAAGTAAAAATATCTTTATTAACAGATACCATAACTGTCTATGCTGAAAATCCTAAATACACTACCAAAAACTTATTAGAATTAATATGTGAACTATCAGGATCAAAGGCTATAGAGTAATAGTGGCAAACAAAACACATACACAAACACTTCCATCTTAAAAATCAAAATATTTACAGCAGCATAAAATACAATTCATGGATAAATTGAAGCACTATGTGCAACTTCTGTACACTGAAAAGTACAAATAAAATTATAAAAGAGACAAGTTAAAGAAGACTTAATAAATGGAGATAAGTGTCATGTTTATTGATCAGATGACATGATATTGTCCCTAGATTGAGTCTCCCAAGCTGATGTCCTCAAATTGATCAGTAGACTTATTTGTTGAAATTGGTAATCTCAATTCAAATTCTAATAGGTTTATTCTTTGAAATTGGCAAGTTAATTCTGAATATATGCAGAAATTCAAAGAATCTTGAATAGTTAAAAATAATTTTGACAGAGGCGCCTGGGTGGCTCAGTTGGTTAATCATTTGCCTTTGGCTCAGGGCATGATCCCAGAGTCCTGGGACAGAGCCCCATGTCTGGCTCCCTGCTCAGTGGGAAGCCTGCTTCTCTCTCTCCCTCTGCTGCTCTTCCTGCTTGTGTTTTCTCTCTCTCAATCTGACAAATAAACAAACAAAATCTTAAAAAAAATTTTTTTTAACAAAGAAGAACAAATTTGGAACAAACTTGTTAAGAACAAACTTAAACTATCTGATTTCAAGATTTACCTTATTTGTATAAAGACAGACATACGGATCCATGGCCAGAATCAAAAGAACAGATACAAACATACATATGACCAATTGGTTTTCAACAAAGATGTCAAGGCAATTCATAGAGGAAAGGATAATCTTTTCCACAAATGGCTGCACAACAATTGGATATTCATATGCAAAACTAACAAACAAACCTTCCTTATTTCATACAATGTGGAAGAGTTAAATTCTAAATTCATGCTATATCTAATTAATAGAACTAAAATTTTAAAACTTCTAGAATGAAACAGAAAATTCTTGTGACCTTGAGATAAAGAAAGATTTCTCAGATAGAAATAAGAAGCATAAATCATAAACAATGCTAAGTTAGACTTCATCAAAAATTTTAAAAATTGCTCTTCAGATATAGCATTTGAAAAAATAACAGGGAAGATTACATACTGATAGTATTTTCAAAATATGAATCTGATAAAGGACTTGCATGTGACACATATAAAGAATATTGCAACTCTATAATTTAAAAAAATAAATTACAGTTGAAAAATGAGGAAAGATTTGTACATATTCTCCAAAGGAATAATATGCAAATAGAAAATAAGTATACACAAAGATACTAAACATCAATAATGATTAGGCAAGTGGAAATAAAAAACACAAGGGCATACCTCTACACACCCACTAAAATAGCTGAAATTTTTTAAAATACTGACAATTTCAAGTGCAGAAGAGAAGATAAAGCAACTAAAAATTACATACATGTATTTCTAGTGGAAATGTAAAATATCACATCCACTTTAAAAAACATATGACAGTTTCTTATGTCCCTGCAATTCTAATCATAGATGTTACTTGAGGGAAAAAAATATGATATGGATATAGATACAGATATAGATATAGATATAGATACAGATATACAGATATAGATATATCTCCACAAAATAAAAACCAAAAACAAAAACAACCCAAAACTTTGTAGTTAAATGTCCACAAAGGTTTACTCTTAATGTAGCCCCAAACTGCAAACAACTAAAATGTCCTTTGTATGGTGAACAGATAACACATACTTTGTAATACCTATATAATAGATTATTATTCACTACTAAAAATGGTTGAACTCAGGGTGAATCTTGAAAGTATTATGCTATGTCTTTTTAGTGACACGCTACATGATCTGTATTATTCTATTAATTTGAAATTTTAAAAATGACAAAATTGGAATAACAAAGGAGATGAGTGTCTACCAAGGGTTGGAGGTTTGGATATTGACTCAGAGGGCATGAGGAAAATTTGGGGATGATGGAAATGTATTATATCATGATGGTGGTGGTGGTTACACAACTGAATGTGTCAAAATTCATCAAATCATACTCTTAACGTTGGTACATTTTTTGTATGTATATTATACACCAATAAAAGCCAGTTAAGTTGAAAAATCAGAGTAAGCCCATAGCCTCATCATCTCTTATTTATTTTTATATTCCAAAAAGTAACAAGTGAGAGGAATCCTCTTGATTCTCCTCTTCTTAAGTAATAAAGTTCTTGATGTTTTGATGTTAAGGAATCTGAAGGTGTCTCTGACACCTTTAGATTACACACTCTACTTCAAATTCCTGTGGCCTTAGCCGAACAAAAGGAGCTATTAGAGTACAAAGAGACACTCAATACCTAATGTAATTATTATTGTCTAGGGTAATGTTACAAGATGTATGTTGCAGAGAAATATTGCAATACTTGTAGACTGAAAATGTATCATCACAAATAATGTTTTAAAAAGTAGTATCAAGTGTTTCTTTGTTGGCCTACCTAATTATTGGTCATTGGTGTCCCTGAAAAAAGGGCATTTTTTTTTTAAGATTTTATTTATTTATTTGAGAGAGAAAGCACAAGTAGTTGGGCTCAATCCCAGCACCCTGGGATCATGACCTGAGCCTAAGGCAGAGGCTCAATCCACTGAGCCACTGGGGCTGCCTGAAAAGCATTTGACTTTCAAGTTATTTTCACTCTTTTTCAATGGGGATACATGAAATTTGTTCTGTTGGTTAACTGAAAAATCTAATCTCAGTATCTGTCTACTAAAGCCTGGAATTATTCATACTAGAATATCTGCCATATTACAGACATTTTCCCTGTCATGCTTATTAGTCTGTTTTTTGTGTTTGTATAAAATTTTAGATCATATACTCTACTGGTGTTTGGATTTTCTGTGATTTGAAAATAATCCACAATTTTATCACATTTTGAGTTAATAAAAAATGATCTGCAAGACCACATAGAGTAGGCTATATACAGTTCAGTTTCTTAAATACTGTGTTAAAATAAAAATTAAACACAGAATGCACTAAAAGAACTAAAGTATATGACATCAGAATTTCTATTTTCTACCACTTTCTAATACAAGAAGGGGAGTAATTCTAAAACTAACTGAAAATACATACCAAATGGAAACACTTACCTATGAAATTAGGTATTCCATTTAAAATTGCTACTTGGATTATATGTTTTCCATATTCCCACACATTATAATACTGTAAATATTTTTATGCCCAAAGTTTGCATCTTCATGAAGAAAAATAATGAGTTATGAAGAGAAACAAAACAGATCTTATTACTTCCTGGTTTAGTGTTTCAATGATCAACCTATCTCTTCCTCTTAAATATCTGGCTGCATTTTGGTAAAGAAAATTCTGTACCAAGGGAATACATGAGGCTAAATCTGTACACAGATGCTCACGTGTTAACTGTAGTTTGGTTCCCATACTCAGGGTCTTGTCCTCACTTTCCTACTTGCACGCTAATTTGTTCAAGTCCTGCCTTTTGAGCAATATTGTCTACATTCATCACATTTCTAGACCCCTGGCTGAGAAATGCTTTGTCATTGTACCCACGCTACTGCACAAATGCCAGACTGGTCTGGCACCTCGGCCTGGCTTGGCATCTGGAATGCCTGAGGTCCACTTAGGGAAGGGCATTCGTTGTTTGAATGGACCACATCAGACCACAATGAAAAATCAGAATTGGCTCATGAGAGGAGGAGCTGAGATGTGGAGCTGGCCCAAAGAGAGACGGGTGAACTATTCTGTAGTGGAAACAAAGCCAAGTGGACTGATAGGGTTCAGGAGGCAGCAGGAAGGTGTAACCGAAGTACAAGCAAGTGATGCCTAAGATTGATGGTGTGGAATTGGACTACACTGCTTGAAATAACAGGGATGTTTTCTTTATTTCTCTTGGGGAGGCAACAGGGTCAAGACCTAAACATTGTATAGGAACCATTTTGCCATTTTAAACAAATCAACGATCTCAAATCCTCTCCCTCCCAACCCCAAGGTTCCTCTGACCTGTGTAATCCTTTGGTTACAAAAAGCACTTCAGAACCCAAAATGAAGGCCAGTTGTAAAGCCTTCTTTCACCAAGGCTCAGCCTCAGGGCTAAATGGGAGAGTTCTGCCAGCCATCAAACTTAACAGCCTTTAAACATGTGCAATATTTCTCTAAGCAAATTGGTTCCTTAATATGGTAAAATGTGCGGCACCCAAGGGGAAATGCTGGTGATCTCATAGCCCAATACTGATGGAGTCACAGCACTGTATTCCTGAAAAGCACTCATATTTTCCACTTTGATAAAACCAGAAGCAAATACAAGAGTCAGTAGGTTTTGACACCCATTGTTCATTCTCACTGAACTTTTCTTCCTATATAGCAGAGTACAGTGGTTTAATTCATAGCTTATGAGATTTTTAAAATATAAGCCATTCAAATTTTTTCTATATTAATCAGTGGTTTCTAAAGATCCACAGGGATAAATAAACCCCATAAGCTGGCAGGGGGTTTTTGTGGCATAACCTCTGGTAGTTATAAACAGTAAACAAAACATAGTAACCATTTTAAGCACAAGAGATTGCTGTATCACAGGGGGCATAAATCATTAGCTTAATAATTTCAGCAGCAGTGTCTCCAAAGCAAAATTAAGCCAACAGTTCCCCCTGTGGCAATAATGAAGTACTGTAATGCTAAAAGAAAAAAAAAAAAAAGCAACCAAGAGAAGGCATTATTGTGCCTCCCAAATGATTAAAAATCCAAGTTCAATAAATAACTGTAGAACTCTTGTCTTTGTGCTGTTCTTTTGAGAGATGGGAAGGGGTTGCCTCCAAAGCCCATGTCTATTCTTGTAGACAGTTTGACAAACACAAGTGCGCTTTCATTCAAGCCCCCAATGGCTGGGATGTGCTGTGGGTAGGGCATGAATGTGATGACATATCACCATTGAGAGGATGACAAATTTCTCTCAGTTGTATAGGGAGACATTATTCATAGATTTGGAGAGAGCCAAACGAAAGCTAGGCCCAGGATAGGACAGAGAGATGACAAAGCTCCCCTCTCAGGGACTCTCAAGCTACATGCCAATAATCTGAAAGAAAACACCTCCAATCGTGAGCGGGGCCAGTGCACCCAGCCACAGAATAAAGCCATCCTGCTCCCCTTCTCCCTCCCATGACTTTCCCCAAGTGCCAAAGTTCATGTTTTTCTAACCAGCTAATGATTTGTTCATTTTGGAAAAGTGTACTTGGCTATGGGACATAATCAAACAAGAGGAATCAAGAAGGCCTCTGTTGTGTTAAGTCTATAGAACCTTCATTTTTGTGGTTTGATTTTTTTTCATCCAGTTTATGAAATCATTACAGTTTTCATTATCAGTATAGTTTTATCATTATCCTCAAAAAAGAACGTTCTGACTGAAGACAGTTTTTCCCTCTCAATAAAGCCATTTTTTTAACGTAGCATTTTACTTACGAACAACATTCCTGATGTTTTTGGAGTGCATTATGGATATAATGATCTCTTGAGAATGGATTTGGTTTAAAATGGTATGATTCAGTCAAACAGAAGCTGTGTTATTTTCACAAAGTTAACTATCACCTTGACTATTTTATTCAGTGGATTGAGGTGGTGATTTGTTTGACAATATAGGGATACAGAGTAAACTAGAGTGTCTAGGGTCAGGGCCACTTTTATTGGATAAGCACACCTAGGCACTTTAGAAGTGGTCAGGAAATGTCTTTTTTCCTCATTTTTGTTATGCTTTGTTTTCAGCTATGCTGCTTTAGACAAAGTTGTCTTAAAGAACCCAATGATTAAAAAAAAAAAAAAGAACCCAATGATTGTCCTCTGAGGACTTAATTGTAGATATTCTTTACTTTGGATACATAGCCTCTCTTTTATTAATCTGAAATGAGAAAATGGGAAGGAGAGATGGCTCTGTCTGCAACTATAGAAAAAAACCTTTCTCCACCAGCTAAACAGATTTTTACAAAAAACAAAAACCAAAAAAAACACCTCTAGCCCAATCACTATACTATGTATTGTAAGTATGGCATGGAAGTAATCTTGCATACAACGTGGTGAGCAGTGCATCTCACTAAAGGTCAAAGAAGGTCAAAGCTGGATCTTAAGGAAAATTGGGAGGGAAATGTGTTTGTCTTAATTGCCCCTTTCTCCCTCCTCCAGGTCCTCCCCTCTCCTTAGTAAGTGTTCCACCTGACCTCTTCAGGGAGTGTGCTGATTAATGCCACCATTCTTATATAAATTTGGTGTCTTCCAAAGGTTCCTCATACTTAATGCTAATAACAAGATACAATTAACCTAACTCCAGCAGCCAGGGGTAAAAACACGTAGAAGATAAACCCATCTGACACACAGTGGAAAAACAGGCTAAGACTGAACCGAACCAAAGTCAACTAATCAGAATGGACTGGTAATGCTCTACTCTAACAGACCACATAGCTCTCTAGACCCAAATAAGCATCAAAATTTACTAGCTGTGCCCAGAGAATAGGAGATCATATTTGAAATCATGTATTTGATAAGAGTCTAGTATCCAAATATATAAAGGAAACTTACAACTCAACAGTAAAAAAAATAAATAACTTAATTCAAAAATGGGCAAAGGGTTTGAATAGACATTTCTCCAAAGAAGACATACAAATGACATATAAGCACTTGAAAAGATGTTCAACATTACCAGACATTCCGAAAGAATATGCAAATCAAAACCACAATGAGGTACCCAGTTGACATCCACTTAGGAAGTCTATAATCGAGAGACACACAACAGCAGGTGTTGAGGAGGATGTGGAGAAATTGCAGTTTTTGTACCTTGCTGTTGGGAATGCAAATGATGCAACTGCTTTGAAAAACTGGCCGTTTCTCAAAAAGGTAAACATAGAGTTACCGTATGTCCCAGCAATTCCACTCCTAGGTATACATCCAAGAGAACTGAAAACATATGTCCAACAAAAACTTGTACACAAATTTTCATAGCACCATTATTCGTAATAATTAAAAATTGGAAACAACTCAGATATACACCAACTGATGAATGGATAACTAAAATATGATACAACTATGCAAAGGAATAAAATCCATAAAAGGAAATGAAGCATTAGTACATGTCACTACATGGAAGAACTTTAAAACATGCCAAGTGAAAGAAATCATACATAGCAGGCCACATAATGTATATTCTATTTATGTGAAATATCCAGAACAGGTGAATCCCTAATGACAGAAAGTACCTTACTAGTTTCCAGAGGCTGAAAGGAAGAGACAATGTAGTGTGGCTGCTAATGGGTATACAGTTTCTTGAGGGGGTAATGAAAATGTTCTGGAATTAGGCAGAGGTGATGGTTGTACAACCTTGTGAATATGCTAAAAACCAGGGAAATAAATGCTTTTAAAAAGATGAAATTTATGTTGGGTGAATTACATCTGAATTTTTTTAAGTATTAAAGAAAAAGTATTGGTTACCATTCCTGTTTCAACCTACCTCCACCAAAGCTACTAATTCCCCTTTCCTCTTGCCCTGATTCAAGACAAAATAGGGTTTTAATTAAGTGATATCTTTATTTCTTGCTGTGTCTAGAAATGCCTCAGATACCTAAAAAGTCAAACTGGCCACAGGTTCCTAGAAAGACAGTATAGAAAACAATCTGAATGGTACATACCAATGTATTCAACTACCTTTTCCTAATTCAGTGCTTGCTTTTCTGGAAACACATCCCAACACCCTCCCCTCATTTACTCTTCTTGATTTTTCTTCAAAGGACTTACAAAACTGGGACAAATCATGTATCCATTTTTTATTTGTTCCTTATTGCCTATTCTCTCCTCTAGAATGTAAGCCCCATAAGCCAGGAAGTTAGGTTTGTTCACTGCTGTAAGCCTATCACCCAGAACAATACTTGGCACAGAGCAAAGAATGCACTGAAGAAATGTTCATTGAATGAGAAAATTGGAGTAAGTTATTTTTCCCTCATCAGATGAAGAGGAAGAATAGAAATGGTAGAGGCATCCAATACTTGCTGAAAAACATCAAGTCCTCCCTGAAGCCTACACCTTACCTTCCTCATGTGATGTGCCCATATCCTCGTGGACCTCACCACTGAGTTAGGCACCCCTGACCCCAAGGGTTCCAAATGTCAGCATCCCTGTCTCCATAATCTGCTTTCTGTATCTTTTTCACTCAAAGATCCTTTCAAGTGTTTTCGAACCTAGTCTAAAAACCTAACTTCTATTTCTAATTGAATTATGTGCTTGATAATTCAGCTTGGGAATCTAAGGTCTGACCTGGAAATGAATTCTGACTACTACTGTTCTTATAGTCAAACCAAAAGGCCAAAGGTCTTTCCCTTTTCTACTACTATGCATTCAAAAATCATAATTTAAAAAAAAAAATAAAAACCCACAAAATCATATTTTGGCCAAACAAAACATTCTATTATGAAGTTTAAGGGGTATGTAAGTCATAGCCTTTGGCCATAAGAAGAAGCTAAACTTGTTACAGAGATCTTCTCAAAATAAAACAAAACATAAACACAAAACAAAATAAACAAATAAAAGAATCCCCTGGAGCTTCATTTTTGATGGTACACTAGTTTTGCCCTAAGTTTTGACTTAGGCTTTATTTTTATTTTTTTAAAGATTTAGTCATCTATTTTAGAAAGAGAGAGAAGGATAGAGTGAGGGAGGGACAAAGGGAGAGAATCCTCAAACAGGCTCTCCACCGAGCGCAGAGCCAGATGTGGGGCTTGATCCCAGGACTCCGAGACCATGACCTGAGCCAAAACCAAGACCTGGATGCCCAGCCTACTGAGCCACCCAGTTACCCCTAGACTTTATTTTTAGATGTCACATTGTATAGGCCTATGTTGAATTATTCCAGATCATTGAGTTCATTTACAGCTGCCTTTATATATTTCTGCTGCCATTATGTATTACATAGAACTCATTTAGTCAAAGTAGGATTAAAAGTAAATGACATGAGGGATGCCTGGGTGGCTCAGTGGATTAAGCAACTGCCTTTGGCTCAGGTCATGATCCCAGGATCTTTGGATTGATCTCTGCCTTGGGTTTCTTGCTTTATGGAGAGCCTGCTTTTCCCTCTCCCTCTGCCTGCTGCTCCCATTGCATATGCTCGCTCTCTGTCAAATAAATGGATAAAATCTTAAAAAAAAAAAAAAAAGTAAACGACATGAAATTTACTTTTAAAAAAATTAACTCTTCAATCATTTCTAACATACAATTCTCTCACCAGAATCTAACAAGTCAAAGCCCCTGATACTGCTCTAAGGGCCACTAAGACAAAGAGCGGTAACTGCTGCCCACATTTCCACAAACTCCTTACAGGCTAATCATGCAGAGCTCTCTTATGACTTATTTCTATTTAAAATTCCATTTCAGGGGCGCCTGGGTGGCTCAGTAGGTTAAAGCCTCTGCCTTCAGCTCAGGTCATGATCTCAGGGTCCTGGGATGGAGCCCTGCATCGGGCTCCCTGCTCAGCAGGGAGCCTGCTTCCCACTCTCTCTGCCTGCTTCTCTGCCTACTTGTAATCTGTGTGTCAAATAAATAAATAAAATCTTTAAAAAAAAAAGAAAAAAGATTTTTTTAAAAAAAATTCCATTTCAGTATGATTTCAATGGAACAGAAGTAATTGAGGAGAGTGTGGGAAGACTGATATTTGCCTTCACTCTGCCCCCCCACCCCGTGATGACCCTGATGACAACACACATCTGGCTGTTTTGAATCATCCCAATGATTGATTTGATTTTTCCACTCTTCACCTAGGCTTTTGGCATTGCCTAGACAAAGCTATCTCACGTTGGGCTTTCGTCCCCAACTTGCTTCCAGCTGCATGCTTTGCACTACACTCTGCTTCACCTTTCTTCTTGGCTACACTCATCCCGGCCCTAATATGCTTTTTTCCCCACATGTCATTCCAGCCCAAATGAGCACCAAACTTCACTCTGCTTTCTGTCCAAGACATACTTCTTCCTTGAATACTGCACAGGGATTCATAGTTACAAGTCACTGTGTGTCTAATTATGCCTGTATAGCATCACAGGAGATAGCAATGGGTAAAAGTGGTATGAAGAGAAATGCCTGCCCCCAATCCAGCAATTGACTCAAACTGATTAAGTATTGCCTTTATTTTTAGCATGCAAGCAGATCCTGAGGGTCCAAATTATGAAATTTCACTCTGCAATCTTAGCTCCTCCCAACATTAGCTATATGGAACAATTCCACTTCACTTAGGCAACGCTGACTTGAATGTCTACTTCCTTCAAAGGCAACTGCTAAGATGTATTAGGGGTTACAAGGACAAAGAGCATACCCCTGTCCTCATAACCCCCTGTCCTCATACCAGTTTCACAATACAGACAAATGAGATTCTAACTTATGAAAAAAATTGAAAGTATGGTATTAAAGTAATGTTTATACCAATTTTGAACTGAGAAGAAACTCCAATTTATTTAATTCTTGCAGAATTGCATAATTTGAAAAGTGAGTTAATTGCAACCAACCTGTGTTTATGTTCTTGCCATCACCTACAACGCCTGTGAAAAGAAACACAAACCCTCCTTTGTCAGTATTATGAGAACTACTCTTGATTACTTGCATCAGAATTTCTAAATGTAACTTTTAGTGCCATAATCTAAGCAAGCAAGCACTATTGTTATCATTTCAAATCTGATTTTCTGTATCTTTGCACAATGTTATCCAAGTTCATTAAATTGTCCTGCTAAAGCTAATGCTGAAAACAAATCCAAGTTCAAGAACTTTAGAGTAGAAGATGGGATAAAGCACCACACAGAGGAAAAAAACAAAAAACAAAACAAAACAAAAAACACCCCAACACTACTTTACATGACCCTCAGTCATATAAAAAGTAACTTCAAAGAAAATTACACTAAAATAATTATAAATTTATAAGTTCCAAAACTGCATTCCCCCTTTGGGAAAATTCGTTTTGAATTATTTGAGTTTTAGGTCGTACAAAGTCTCCAGGAATAACATTTCTCTCATATGAAAAGCAAGTGCCCTGTACTTAAATTTTATTTCCCACTGATCTACCTTACAATCCCTACAGTTTAGTTAGAAAAATCTCTTTATTATTCTACACATCCTCTGCCAAGGAAACCAGTATTATTCCTTTCACTATTTCTTTTACTATGCTTCTCTTCCTGTTTTAAATATCTTCACTCTTCCTACCCACTAATCCAAATATACGGCCCAGCTTCAAAGACCCACTCAAACCCCACCCACCTCATGTGAAAAGTTGTACCTGACTTAGTAGTCATAGGATTTTATATTTGGAATGGATCTTGGAGATTATCTAGTTCAAATATTTTCCAACTGTGCAACACAGAGACATTTAGGAGCCTTTTGAGAAAGCATCAGAAATGGGAAGAGAGGTGCAAATGGGCAGCTGAGTCTTGGGGCTCTCACCCTCCCATCTGGCCCTGCTTGCAGCATTTTAATTGTTTTACCTTTCCAAGAAAGAAATTGCATGAACAACAGATTGCTTTAGGGGCAGGGAAAACCCATAGCCCAACAGGGCAATAAGAAACTCAGGCTGTAAGCTGACTATCTTATCCCAGTTTACAAACAGCCAAGGGGCAAAATCAGGCTAAATCTTAGGACCTTTGGACTCCCAGCCTTTATACTCTGATCTATTGCCTTTATCACTAAAATACTTAAGATTCCCTGTGGGTGAGTCTATGGCGTGTTGTGTTAGTTGCATATTTGTGTCTTGTCTGTCCAATGCACTGAGTGAGGCTCTAGCTGCCCCACACTGGGGCATAATTTATATTCTTCTGTTCTCTCAGCAGAGCTGTTGTTTCAGAAAGTATACTTGCTCTGTCTTTCCTTCCCAGAAGCATGGCATTCCCACTTCACATATAAAGTTGGACAAAATAGGAAATCAACATTAAGGTATTGACTGAAATACCCTAAACTCCATCCTTTACAGAAACGTTATCTTCTATTTCCAAACTTTACTCATTAAAGTTGGTGTAAATGGTAGTCAGCACAGCCTTTTTTCATAAAAAAAAAAGGATATTTGTGGCCTCATTTATATTTTTACTGTCATTGTATTTATATTTAATACAATATTTTCTACAATATATTTAATTCTAATTCAAACCTAGCCATCAAGGTTGATATGAAGGCAATTTGGTCACAATAGGAAATTAAATTATACTTAACAGTTTGTGGCTTGATTTGTAATGTACTTTTATTTAAGATTTTATTTATTTGAGAGAGAGTGCACAAGTAGGGGGAGTGGCAGAGGGAGAAAGAGAGAGAGAGAAAGAGAGAGAGAATCGCAAGCAGATTCCACGCAACCCTGAGATTATTGTGACCTGAGCTGAAAACCAAGAGTTGGCTGCTTGCTTAACTGACTGAGCCAACCAGGCCCTCCTTGATGTATAACTTTTAAATATTTAACATATGGAATGGAATCCTCCAATTTCACTCCTACCCAAGGACCTACCAATCTTATGGGAAAGCAGGGGATTTTTCTATTTAAATCAAGATTAATTTGTGACTTCATATGAGTCTTCTTTTTAAAGGTGCACATGCAACTTAAAATACCAAAAGCTAAGTGAATATTTTCTTTCACATCTTATTCATGTTTGAAGTCTTTTCTTAGTTAATAGAATCATGATCCAGTCCGTTACCAGCTAAAGGTCTTGAAGTTATGTTCAACTTTCCTCCTCTCCAAACCTCAGGATTTAATCAGAAAGAAGATATATCCTATGCCTAAAATGCCTGACTCCATCTTTTAAGGACTGACCATCTCTCAGTTGATTCACTATAGCAGCCATTCAACTGCCCTCTCTGTTTCTGTCGCTCCCTCCTTAATCCATTGACCACATTTCCACCAGAATGATCATGCTCACATTCATTTCCTGTCTCCCATCCCCACCCATTTTCCATGGAATGGAAAACAAATTCCTTTTCAGTTTCAAGGTCTTTGCAATCTGACCCCTGCCTACCCTTCCTACCTTACTTACTTTCCATAGTCATTCTTGTTTCTTAGTCTTTATGCTCTATAATCTAGTCACTTCAGACTACTTACTAATCCCAGAAGATTGGCTAATTTACAAATTTGTCATAAATTTTCACATAAATGCACATTTACTTACACGATTCCTTTTATCTGCACTGCTTTCTTTCTCCTTAGGCTTCTATAAAATTCCAATTAACTGTTCTATTGCCATTATACCATGAAG
>JAQQSY010001669.1:0-14203 GCA_028646535.1 Procyon lotor
TTTTTTTTTTGTTATGAGAATAGACATTCAAAGAATATCAGTTTAAAATATAGGAAAAGTACCATAGTTTCTTGTTCGTTAACAGTAACAAAACTGTTGTTAATTTCTAGATTTGTCAGGTTTTAATAATTTGAAGTGTATATGTCTTATTTTTTATTGCAGGTAACTATTTTTGTTCCAACTTTTATAGTTGTGACTTTGTATTTTTTTTTCTTAAATGAGACCCCAAACCCAGATTTGGGTCTTCCCTAAATAAGAGGTTATTGGGGAAGCATCAATGTTCTGTTATCTTTTGCTGAAGCATCTTTCCATTGCTCCTCAGCCAGAAACCCAGAACTTTCCCCCTACTCAAAAACATGAATTTACTATGGGTAAAACAGAGAGGATATTTTACCCTAGTTTATGATAGCAAATGCCAAATATGTGTGTTTTCTGGTTGCTTAAACTCTGGCCTTGTAAAACTAACATAGGCAGGAAGCGTACTTTCACCCTTGTGTATCTAGTATAGAACTATTTGCTATCACGACTGTTCTTAAATGTTTATTGACTTAATATAAAATCCTTTTTTAGGCCATAAGTCAGTTTTATTCTTTTTCCAGTTGCTAATACACTGTGATAATTAGGTTTAAAATAAACGAGATAGTATTTAGTCCAAAGACCCTAATAGCCCATGGGCTGGATGTTTTTTCTTTTTCTTTCTCTCCCTTCCCATTATTCCTCCCCCGCTCCTCCAGTGTTGAAATTGTTCTCTTGCCTCTGTTTTACCTTTACTTTGCAATCTATTCTTTTTCAGACTAGAGTATCTATTGGTATCCTGATGGGTCTTTCTCTGACTTAATCCATTGCTTTCATTTACTTCCCAACTTTGATTCTTGCTTTACTTTTATCTTTTATCCTTAGGACCTCCTAAGATTTGTACAGTGGTTTCCAACTGCCATCTCCGGAGTGATGATTTAGTTGTAGGAGCTAATAAAGTTTTACTGGAATTTAAAAGGGAGACTGAAGATGCTTGGCAAGTGCTGAATATTCACTTATATTATTGCTAATGTTACCAGTAAAATCCAGGCTGTCTATAAATTGAAGGGTCCTTGCTAAAGATTAGAGGGAGTCTGGAAAGAGTTAGTGTTACTGAAGTTTTCGTGCATGTTGCCAGATTTTAAAAGCAGTATAATGTTGAAGTTTTACCACATATATAAAGCATTTCCCAATAATTTTAGTCCACATTGATGGCTTCTCTTCCTGACTGCTTAAAGCACACATTGTTACTAGCCTTTATGCCTTGTGGAACCTTTGAATAACTGGACCTTTGAAATCCTCCAGTGTATCTCCCCATCGAATGTACTTAAAGCTATACTATATGACATTTGAATGTATAAACTTCCTAAAGTTTTGTTTTGAGTTTGTTAGTAATTCTTAAGAGGGTATTTGGGACTGTGGAAAATATGATGAGATCTTACGAACTTGAAAATCAACACGTAATTAGAGTAGAGAAATGCAAAAGGCCTTTTTTAGTGATGTATGGCCCGGGGACAATGAAGCTTGCCTATAACTTGACTGAATGTTAAAATATCTAATAATGTATGAATCAGATTTTTAGTATATGTGCTCCTGAAGCAAGCACTAATGTATCAATCAGAATTGGTGCTAAACTACGAATCCTCCTCCCATGTATTATGTCCTCATACTTACATAATTCTGCATATCTATTCAAGTAGAAGGCTAACTTTAATAGTACTCAAGTATCTCTTTAATTGGGGTGATTTTTGTTACTCAAAAAGAGCTTGGAGTAAGTTTGGACTTTTTCCTGCTTTGGTGTAGCTAGGAGTGAGACCACAACTAGTCTATGTATATAGACTTACATGCATTTGTGTATGTATGTATAGATACAACATGTATATATCTATACACAAAGGCATGTATTTATGGACTTATATATTTTCATAATTTCTTTAGCTTTAATAACTAGGAAGAGTTTTAATGAGAGAATTGAATTCAGTGAGACTTCCATTCTAAAATAGGTGGGTATTTAGTAGAGAAAAAAAAAACCAAAAAACTGAAACAAACAAACCAAAAGACCCAGGCAAACACAAAAGGATTCAATGGGAGACATGAATGAAAAAAATCAATCTTTTATTTTTTTTTTTAGCTTTACTAGGGTATAATTGAGAAAACTGTGGGATATATAAAAAGTAAATTGTGCTGACTTGAAATACATAAACATTGTGCAAATACCAACATCCATCGACTCACAAATTTATCTTTTAAACATTATTATTATTATATTATTATTTGCTGAGAACATTTAAGTTCTACTCTTTTAGTAAATTTCAACTATATAATACAGTGTTATCAGCATGGTGTGACTCCTCTGTAGAATCTTAAAAAAATAAAAGTCACACTCATAAAAGTAGAGAGTAGAAGAGTGGTTTCCAGGGCTGAAGAGTGGGAAATAGGGAGAGGTTGGTAAACAAATACACACCTTCAGCTAGAAGATGAATAAGGTCTGTGGATCTAATGTATAAAAGTCTATCTTTTATATTTTTATTATTCTAAAGTGTATTTTCTGGCAAACTAAGTTTCCTCAGTCATTTGTAACACATTGAAGTTGTGGCACATAAGAATTTTATGAAGATAAATTAGTGAAATATACTGACACTTTAAAATAACCAGCAGGAATGATTTCACCCTTCAAAAATGTCTGAAATGTGCTCTTCTTTCTTCAGCTGTTGCACATTAGAGAACTTCCATCGTGTTGAAGGTGTGGTAGTTTTACACACATTTTAGGTGTTCATAGAGTTGAAAGTCGAGTGTTGCTTTTGTCATCAGTCCTCTGTAGTTCCCCACTGAACCCAAACTTCCTAGTGCTGGTCCCATTTTGAACCCTTCCCGCAGTCCATATTCTCTGTATGACTTGAGCAAAATTCTCATTCCACCAGAAAATCTTTAAAAAAAAAAACCTCAACAACTTTATAATATAAATTATTCCTTATTTTTCATATCTTCAGCACAAGCATTGTATAGACCTGTCCTATGAACCACGAATCACACTTGTCTATGAGGTGCTATTGTTAGAAAAGCTCATGGTACAATTATCCATTAAGTAAGTATTAGAAAAAATAATACAAATGGGTGTTATCGACAAAAGACCTTTTCAGGAGATCTCAAAGGTGACATCTTAAAGTGATTTGCTAAAATTTGCAAACTGTGAAATTGGGTTTGTCAGTACTCTGAGAGGACCCATCCTCAGGAAGAGACTTGCATTACCCAAACTCATAGCAATGTTGTATAAAATCAGAATGCCAACTCATTCATCTATGATGAGAAATCTAATTGCCATAAGTCTAGAACACTGGTATTGACACGGCTAATGCATTCAATCCCTACAGGCACATATACAAGGGGGCGGATTATCATCTGAAGGTTTCCTGGAATCAGAACAAGGGGAAATTTGTTCCAAGGCTCTATTCCAAGCCATTATGTATGGGTATCTAAGCTTCTTATCACAGGATGACGTATTTCCTCCTTTGTGTAAGTTCTTGGTGGGAAGGAGCTACAAGGGAAATGTCATGACTTTAAATTCCATGATATCTGGATCTCTCAACTGAACTCCGGTTCCATATATCCAACCACCTCCTTTGTACTTCCACCTGGATGTCTAATAAATAGATGTCTTAAAATTAGCATGCCTAAGCTGAGAGCCTCTACATCATGCTCATTCCACCACCCTATTAAATCAACTCTCTCTGCAGTCTTCTCAGTCTCAGTTAATGGCAACAGAGAGGTATCCTCAATCCCCATGTCCAGTCTTTAGGGAACTTTGTCAAGCCTGACTTCAGTAAGCATCCAGACCTTGTCACATCTCATTGCCCCATTGCCACAATCCAGATCTGGGTCACTCTGGGTCATCTTTCACCCAGATTATTGCAATGTTCATATCTGATCTCCTTGCTTCTGTCCTTGAATCCCCTATCTAATTTCAACACAGAGACTGGAGAGATCTTTTTAACACATATCCTATCATGTAACTCCTGAGCTATCAAGGCTTAGTTCACATCTGCTGTCCAAACACAAGAATATGTAGGCTCACAGTACTATATACTTACTCTTGAAATGAAGGTGAGTAGCATAGTTTACATGACCACATACCTGTTGTATAATTGGGAGTTCTTTGAATTAATGTCTATGCAGAATACAACAGTTCTTAAAGGGAAACTAATAAAATGTGCTAATTTGAAGCTTATGTGTATTATTAAGACTCAACAATAATAAGAGCAATTGTTTAGATTTCAGACCAACCAAGATTTTTTTTAAGGAAGAATTTTTGACGTTGTTTTCTATGACATGGAGATATTAAAAAAACAGACCAACTTTTAGTAAGTTTTATTTTTATTTTCCTACAGACAATGCACCTCTTTATTGCTTGCATCCAGGGTGACTGCCGACGTTGCTAGTCTTTAGTATACTCTTGGCGTGGACTTTATCCTAGATGTAACTGGGAATCATGAAAACTTTTTGAGTAGAAAAGTGCATCACAGTTTGGGATTATACACTGAGCATTTGTATTCTCATCTTGCTTATTTATTACTAGAAAGTAAGAGCTAGTTAATTTGTTTTTAATGTCTGTCCCATTTCTCCAACTAGGTTGCCATGTCTTATAAGGCAAGAAATGTGTTTCTATTTCTTTGGTATTCTTTGTAATATCCTCTACTATCCTTTATGTTCAGTAGCTGCTCAATAAGTACTTGGTGACTCTAAGAATATTCCAAATTATGGGCTCCATGCTATACTGCATAGTAGAAATGAACTTGGACCTGAGGGAGTGGGAAAGGCTGTCCTGGTTATCCAGAGGATCACATCTCTCTCTTAGCCAGAGCAGAGCTGAAGGAAGCCTGCCTCTGATATTACATTGAGACTACCACAAAAATGTAACAAGTCTTTCTCACATCAAATACAATGTAGATTTAAAGACTTTAATATTTGTATACAATTTAATTCTTGATAATTTGTTGCCCAATGGTGATAAAAACATACAGCTAATTAGATCACTGTTTTGCTTGCCACTTCTCATCAAAAACACCTGTATTGATTTTTGTTTTTCACTAGTTTATTTCTGATTTATTCTTGAAAACTGCCATTTTTTCTTTATTATACTTCAGAAATGTACAAGATTACTGGGATCAGAAGGTCAGCCCTACTTCTTTGTAGTTGTGTGACTTACAAACTTTGGGATCTATGCCTCCATTTTTTTCCCATCTATGAAATGGAGATAACCATACCTGTGTTGAAAAGTTGTTACAAAGTTGTTGCAACTGGCATGTAATAAACACTGTAAAAGTGCTTGCTATTATTAGTAGTAATAATGTTAGTAGTAATGTTCCATCAATCTTTTTTGGAATAGGTTCTGATTATTAGATGGGTACCTTTACACCTAACTCAGCCTTTTACATTGCTCTTGCTTCATTGAATTCATTTTCTGACTAACTTCCTACCATTTCTGAACTTGAAAATCTGTATCCAGTGCTACTAAGAAGCATACATCTTGGCATTTAAATAGGAAAGAACTGACTTAATTTTAGAGGTTTCTCCACCACATTTTTAAATCCCAAGCTAACTATCCAAATAAAGAAATAAAAACCTAATAGAGCCTGGTGCTCAAATTTAAGACCACACATGCAAGTTTTTGTCCTATTCAGCTTCCGTGTTGAAAATTCCGGGCTGAGAGAGGGTTTGTCACAAATGAGTACAGAGCCTAAATGCTACCTTTTTACACACTCTTAACTCTAAAGGTAAAGATCTGACATACAATTAATTTCTCATACAATGAATAAAATATTCATATCCCATGCAGTATATTAGCTTCATGAGATATAGTAGTAAACATGAGAGATCTGTGCTCTCTCTCATGGGACTTAGAGTTTAGTAGAGAAGACAATAAACAACAACAACAAAAATACAAATATATGTGTACTTTAATTACAAATTATGTCTAACAGCTTCCCATATTTCCAATTTTTCCAATGAATGGAGAAAAGATGTTCTGGGGAAGTCCATTTGGATATAATTCATTATATTACAAACATCCTTCTGAACTGAATCAAAAAGAGTAAAATACCTAGGAATAAATTTAACCAAGGAGGTAAAAGAACTGTACACTAAAAACTATAAGACTTTGATGAAATTACAAATAAAATGGGTGCAGGATCTGAATAGACATTTTCCCAAAGAAGACATACTGAAGTCAACAAATATATAGAAAAATGTTCAACATTACTAATCACTGGGGAAGTGCAAATCATAACCACTATGAGATTCTACTCCACACCTGTTAGAATGGCTCTTACCAAAAAGACAAGAAATAACAAGACGTGGAGAAAAGGGAACCATTGTTCACTCTTGGGGTGAATGTAAATTGATGCAGCCCCTATGGAAAATAGTATGGAGGTTCCTCAAAAAATAAAAAGTGGAACTATCATATGATCTATCGATTCCACTTCTGAGTTTTTATCCAAAGAAAATGAAAACAATACCTTGAAAAGATATATACACCTCCATGTTCATGGCAATATTATTTTCAATAGCCAATACATGAAAGCAACCTGAGTTTTTATTGACAGATGAATGAATAAAGAAGATGTGGTTTATATGTACTTGGGAATGTTTTTCAGCCTTTAAAAGAAGGAAATACTGTCACTTATGACAACATGGATAGACCTTGAAGGCCATATTTCATTATGCTAAGTGAAATAAGTCAGACAGAAGAAGACAAATACTGCGTGATCTCACTTATATGAGAAATCTAAAACAAAATAAAAAACAAAACAAAAACTTAACTCATGGACGCCTGGGTGGCTCAGTGGGTTAAAGCCTCTGCCTTTGGCCAGGTCATGAACTCAGGGTCCTGGGATCGAGCCCTGCATTGGGCTCTCTGCTCAGCGGGGAGCCTGCTTCCTCCACTCTCTCTGCCTACTTGTGATCTCTCTCTCCCTCTGTCAAGTAAATAAATAAAATCTTTAAAAAAAAAAAGAAACATGGGTGAAGGGGGTCAAAAGGGACAAATTTTAGTTATAAATTAAGTCTTGGGGATGTATTCATTAATAATACTGTAGTGTATATTTGAGAGTTGCTAAAACAGTGAATCTTAAAAGTTCTCATCAATGTATCCTGGTTTTGTCCTTTGAAATAATACTTGCATCTCATTTCAGAGGGGAATAGACATCAATTTATTTTTATATACTGATCATTACATAGAATAAAAAATATTTAAACTAAGAGAGTATCTTATAATATAATATAATATAATATAATATAATATAATATAATATAATATAATATAAAAATTATTGAGCTAGAATCTGTCTGGTTAGGTGTTTAAAAGGAACAAGAACTCTTTCAAATTTCAGTTTCCTCATCTATAAAATAAAAGAGCTGTATTAGATGGTCTCAAAGCCCCTTTGAGGTATAAACTGGGACAAATCATTAGAGAAACATTTTTGCATTAAAATTTTTAATGTATAGGGGCGCCTGGGTGGCTCAGTCGTTAAGCGTCTGCCTTCGGCCCAGGTCAGATCCCAGGGACTTGGGATCGAGCCCCGCATCAGGCTCTCTGCTCTGCGGGAAGCCTGCTTCTCCCGCTACCATTCCCTCTGCTTGTGTTCCCTCTTTCGCTGTGTTTCTCTCTGTCAAATAAATAAAATCTTTAAAAAAAATTTTTTTTAATGTATAATTAATGGTTCTATAGTGGTTTGAAACTGTTTTTATGTTAGTAAAAATGCACCAATCCAAAGATTCTCACATTAATCTAGTTCTGTTCCATTTGTCATTAAAACAGAAAATCATTTCCAGTCTCAGGAGGACATTTCTCTTGGTTAGACAATTAAAGATTTTTTCTTATATGTGGCAATGTAAGAGGCCAGATACCTCACTAATCGTGATAATGTAGCTTGCAGTGATCTACTTGTATTCATATACTGGTAAAATCTCTATTTTCTAACAAAATGGATATCATCTGTTTTCAATTTGATTTTTTCTTATAAGAGGATAAAAAAGTGATTTTTCAGAAGTCTGTACTGTATCTTTCACAAGTAATGTTATCATACAAAGTAATCCCTTTGTGAAAGCTTCGTAAATGTTGAATTGAAAATTAGATTGAGTAAAGCCAGAAGTGCTTATATTCCATACCATTTGAACACATTTGCCTTAGGAAAATGCAACTAAATTAGAAAGTCTTCCATTGTTATAAGAATGCCTAAGACTTAGTGATTTCTATGCATACCTAATAGACAATGGATAGATATCCAGTAATACATTATGACCTCTGCATTGAGTCTGAAGGAAAGATATATTTGAGGAGACACCTAGAGATATACTATACATTTAAAGAAGGATGAAAAAAAAAGAAGGATGTGTAAAAATTTTCTTCCGTTTCTGTTGCATTTCATTGTTAAACTTGAGGTACTATGCAATTCTCATTTTCTAATTCTTTTTCTCCTTTTCAGTTGAGAATTATATATGGCCACATTATGTATCTTGCCCTTAAAACAAGTGTTCTATTCATTTATCCATATTTTTCTTGTCCTCTTCCCTCTTTTGTCTCTATGCCAGGCATTATCCTCAAACTTACTTATTATCAGTCAAATGTATCAATTGCTTTCTAAGACAATAAGCCAATTCTTTTCCATTTCCTTGAGGTAAGCAGCCATGTTCTATGTATAAGAAATAAAAATGTCAATACTTCAATTATTAAAATGTGTTTTATTTGTGGTCAAATATTGCAACAAGTCTGATTTCTATAGTCATGTGGACAGATTTGATGAATAAATGATCCATACATTTCTATTCAAACAAGAACACTGAGAACCCATTTTTCAAATATGGCATCTGCTTCTTTAGATAATTATGTTGATATATCCTTCATTTCATATGTAAAATTCCAGGTGCCTTATAAGGTTAAATTTTGAGGAAATATATCATTTCATTTAGTGGTAATTAATTGTAATGAATTTGGTTCTTCTGTTCAATTTGTCTATGGCACCACTATAAGGTGGGTTTTTTTTTTTGTAAAATACCACTTCAGTGTGTTAGTCCTCTGCTTCGACCCTTTCAGTAATTTTTCACTGGGGTGTTTAAGATTAAATCCAAAGGTCATATCCTGACTTGCTGACAATACACAGTCTGCCCTTGATACAAGCTTCCAACTTCATCTTCTGTTCCTCCTCCTTCCGAACACTTAACTAGCCACTTGGCTTCGATCTTGTTTCCAACGTATTTGGAAAATTTCTGTTTTTGTGTATTTTTTCAGGTCCTCTCTTCTACCTGGAATGACTTTGCCTTTCTCTTTTCATTTACAGAATTATTATTTGACTTTCATGCATGATATTTTTCACTTGGCCTATGAAGCCATTGTTGAATACTCATTTAGGGGAAGAGAAGGGATTTGAGATATAGGGGGAAGGAAATCTGAATAGGTACCATGTGACAACTATATGATAGGCACTTTACATATGTGATTTCAACAAGGGATCCCTGTTTCATGAATTCCCATAGTATTCTTTTATTTAAGAAGACATCATTATTATCATTATTATGACCAACTTCATGCCCATTAGTGCATATCCCACTTTCATCATGTATAGAGCATGCCACTTGGTATTGAGTATACCAAGAAAAAGGAGATGTGGATGGTTCTTGACCCTAAAGAAAAGTCAGGAAAATGTATTAAAAATAAAATAATGTATAAAACATGCAAAAAACTTAGAGAACACTAGTTCAGAGAAGAAGACTGTTTACTAAATATTGATTAAAATACTTGCTCAGTACCTGGAAAAGTATCTTGAACCATAAACATTTGTTTTATGAATGAATATAATTGCCTTACCATTGTTATTTATATGGTAATATGTGTTAGCCACTTTCCTCATCCTTGAGGACACATATCAAGGGATAGTTTTTATGGAGAGTGAAGTTATTGCACAGTATTTGTTGTTTCATTAATTGGTTTGTGACTACTGCTATTTTAATTTAAAAATGTTTTTGTTTATTTTGAATAGTTAGGCTGTAGCTTTATATCCAGCTCTGTTTAGTATTTTATAAATAATTATAAGGAAAATTATTCATAAAAGGATATAATCTTGAAAGACATATGAACCAGAGAAAGATCAGGGGTAGATTAAAGATTATCATGATTTAGAATTAATTGTAGTATGTTTGACTAAGCAGAACCTATCCAGACACGCACTATTTGTTTAATGAGAAATTGTATTTGCTATTGCAGAACACTTCTGAGAACTGGAAGTCTTCCTTGTTCACAGTGAGGCATTAACATGTTTTTATAATCCAATTTCTTAATATTTTCCCAAAGACTAGTTTTCAAAATACACTACTTAAATTGGTTCTAATCTGAAATTTTTTTCTATGATTTAAAAAATGCAGGGGTCATTTTTCCCATTGTTTTTGGTTCTTACTTATTTTATCATAAAAAAGGAATATTTTGCTGGTGCTGCAATTATTTTTCAGTATCTAATATACTGCTATATATTACAATATCCTCTATATAATTACAATATACAATAATTCATGGACCCAATATATTGAAATTAGATTAGATAATTGGCTAATTATCTTTTAAAAATTGGATATTGAAAGAAATCCAGAAAGAGAGAATGGAGGGAAGAGGGATCTGGCAATATTGGCAATATCGTGTTCTTTTTCTTTATCAGGTTCTTTTCATTTCTTTTGAAAAATATGAAATGTCTGTGCTATCTCTGCATATTTCACTTAACTGGCTTTTGGATGCCATAATCTCATTTTGAATATATTATTTCAAGTAGAAAACCTAACATTTGAGCATGGGTTAAAGTAGCATTTTTTCCGAATCTACTACAATGACTGGATGTAGGAAAAGGTTGCTCTTCCCTGTGATGAAAAGAAACCAGTATAAGAAGTGCCTGATTCATGTGACTCACCAAAGCAAAATACTGCATCTAGAAGTCTCGGCTGTGTAAGTCTACAAATGTTTCTGATATAACTCACACTTCTCTTTTTCTCTTACAGGTGTTAAAATGGGTAGAGGAGGCAGTGCAGTCCTCTAAAGTTCACCTCTTATCAACAGATCATTTGGAACAAGCTGTAAACACTTGGAAAATTCCTTTTGATCCCAGCCTCAAAGAGGTTACTGTGTCCCTGAGCGGCCCTTCTCCAGGGATTGAAATTCGTAATCCTTTAGGTGAGATATATCAAACATCATATAAAAAAATACAAAAACTATAAAAGGTAAAAGTTTTTTGTGCACTTATTTATGTCAGGTTAATGCTAACTTTATGAATAATTCAGTAAATGTGAAAGTGACTAGGAAAGATGTTTTAAAAAATGAAACTGTTTTAGTCATAATTATTAATTGAATTAACAGATTAAAAAAAACTGAAACTTCTAGTAATTTAAACAGATATTGAGTAACTTAATTGTAGCTAAACTACTCAAAAGAAAAAAATTTTAATTTGAGCCTGAAATTATATTTTCCTAATTTATATATGAGGAGATGTTTCATGGTAACATAGTCTGTAAAATTTGGTATTTTATGTATTTTTAATGAATGACCTGAAAAGCCTCCTTTTAAAACAACTGCTTAGTTTGTTTTCCTTTTTTAAAAGATTTTATTTGTTTATTTATTTGACAGAGGATCAGGTGAGAAGGAGAGCACAAGCAGTGGGGGGGAGCCTAGGGAGATGGGCAGGGGTGGGGAGTGCCTGGGAGCCCTACATGAGGCTCCATCCCAGAATGGGAGCTGAAGGTCATGACCAGAGCTGAAGGCAGCCGCTTTAACCCACTGAGCCACCCAGGCGCCCAAACTGCCTAGTTTTTTACCATATCATATTCTTTGTAAGATTTAATTTTACAGAAGACAATTAAAGACCACATTCATGTTCTTATTAAAATAATATTTTGGGGCACTTGGGTGGCTCAGATGGTTAAACATCTGCCTTCGGCTCAGGTCATGATCTCTAGGTCCTGGGATGGAGCCCCGCATGGGGCTCCTTGCTCAGTGGGGAGCCTGCTTCTCCCTTTTCCTCTGCCTGCTGCTCCTCGTGCTCACCTCCCTTTTTCTCTGTCAAATAAATAAATAAAATCTTTTTTAAAAACTTACTGTTTTCCCAATTATATGTTACAACCCTAAGAATTGGCCTGATTTCATTGCTAGATGATATTATAATAAGACTTATATTGAAAAGTAATCTAGTAAAGATAGAAACCTCATTTCCCTACTGTTTGGATTTAGAAACATTTTTTTAACCTATTAGATGTTTGCAAAATATTAATTATTTCCATTGTGGCTTTAGTGTGTTACTTTTTTTTAACCTATTTGTGAGGATTTATAAATGGAAAGAGAATACCTTTTTTATTCAGTTTGAGTCTTTTTTTTTTTTTTTTTTAAGATTTTATTTATTTATTTATTTGACACAGAGAGATTACAGGTAGGCAGAGAGGCAGACAGAGAGGGAGGGGGAAGCAGGCTCCCCGCTGAGCAGAGAGCCCGATGCCGCGCTCGATCCCAGGACCCTGAGATCATGACCTGAGCCGAAGGCAGAGGCTTTAACCCACTGAGCCACCCAGGTGCCCCTCAGTTTGAGTCTTTACAAGACAAGCAAGACCTATTTTTCAAGATGCCTGAAGGTGTAGCCGAATAAATGAATTTGTCTGGGGAGGTAGCATTCCCTTCTAATATCCGTGCTACCCAGGAAAGATTTGTAGTTTTCACTGAGTGGATAATTTAAAATGCCCATATCCATTGCATGATGGTTCTACTACTTAAAAAAGTCATTGACACTCACATTGATATTGTAAGTTACTTACAGTGAGTGTAAAACTTTTGATGCAACCATGGGATTCTTATAATTGATTAGTTTTCTAACTGTAGAAGTAGTCCATAGGAGAGCCAAGAGTGAAGTCAATAACTAAACTATGGCTTACTTCCAAATTTGCTTTTCTTCTTCTCTAGGTTCCAACTATTAGATACTTTAGATAACTGTCGGGTCTGTAGGAGATGGTATCATGCTACTTCATTCCGCTGCGTCCTTTAAATATGACAATAAAAGCCTTCTGCTGTGGTCCGTGGAAAACAGCCTAACATTCTGTGCTTTGTGCACAAATATGCCCAAGGCTCTCATGTTAGTAATACCTTGAGTGATCTCCAAAAAGACATTTATTCTGGATTACTGTTCTTGCCATCTATTAAATCCAAATGTCTCTAGTGACTGCACCTAACTTCTCAGTAGCCATAATAATTGTTATCCAGTTTGGCTTTGGAAATATGATTACAGTGTGCCAATTGTTACTCTTATTTTTAGACAAAATCTACATGGCAAACGGGAATCTGATACTTCAGTTGCAATATCCAGAAATCATAAAATTAAACCTATTTTAGATATAAATAAAGTAATATTTTGAGCTAAAGGCACAAATGTCCATCAGGTAATTTATACTGGAAATGTATACAGCTAATACACATAGCTGAAATAAAGATTGCGCTTGTTTCCTTTATGTCTTTTAGGGAAGCTGATAAAAAAGGGATTTGGCCTGAATGAGCTATTAAATATCCACAACTCTGCCAAGGTGGTGAATGTTAAAGAGCCAGAGGCTGGAATGTGGACAGTGAAGGTATGATTATTGTACAAAGTCGGTGTATTTTATTTTGTTGTTGGCATGTTTTATAAAGTATACAAGTTTATTTATATCTTCTCTTGCAATCATGGAGAGTGCTTTTACCAAAAAGCAGTATATGTAGTGCATTTGTACGGGTGTCTTGATCACGTGAATTTGGTGGTTAGTTTTGGTGACCGTGAAAGGCATTAATGTCACCACAGAGTATATTTAAATTTCTCAGATAGTTTTCCAATAATCAAAACTGGAGATTGATTTTCTTATCCACTCATGCCTCCAGAACAGTCAGAGATAGAGCCTGTGGAGAATAATGGTTCGGGGCATAGGGTCTAGTATGGGGGTGCCCGGGCTGTATTCTCAGCACTGCCCCTTAAAAGCCATATTTCCTCAAGGCCGTAAGTTCTCCGTGCCTTACGTTCCTCCTCCCAATGTAAAAATGGCAGTCATATTTCTTTACTTGGTAGAATTGTGCTGAGAATAAAATTAAGATGATACAAATGAAATACTTAGCGCAGTTCCTGTTACAAAGTAAGCATTCAAGTTCTGTTGG
>JAQQSY010001670.1:0-14203 GCA_028646535.1 Procyon lotor
CTGGCAGGAACAGCTGTTGTGTGAGCACCAGCGAGGGGGGCCGTGGCCCGCCCGGGGCCTAGCCACTCGCCCGCGGCCTAGCCACTCGCCCGGGGCCTAGCCACTCGCCCGGGACCTAGCCACTCGCCCGGGGCCTAGCCACTCGCCCGGGGCCTAGCCACTCGCCCGGGACCTAGCCACTCGCCCGGGGCCTAGCCACTCGCCCGCGGCCTAGCCACTCACCCGGGACCTAGCCACTCACCCGGGGCCTAGCCACTCCGCAGCTTGGCCTCCGCACGGCATAGTCTGGCCTTAAAGAACTTGTGATGTGCAGTCCAGCAGAGCCTCGGTTTTCTCACCTGTAAAACGGAGATACTCACAGGCCCTCCGTCCTGGGATGTTGTAAGGATTAAGGAGGTCGCTGCGTGGCAGACCCTGGCCACGCTCCCCGACGAGCGTCAGCCGGTAGGGCTCTCGTCAGCCTCACCGCTGTCTTCTCTTTCAGCTCTGCACTTGGGGGTTGCCAGAACTCACGGGTTAGCGGGTAGCTTGTGCATCTTCCGAGATTTGTACATAGAAGTACGTAAGACATCTTTGTGTGGTCGTGAGAGCAATGAGAAAGCAAACGTCGGACTACATCCTTTATGGTTCCATTTCTATGAAGCACGGAAACGGGCAAGACCAATCCATGCTGTTGGAAGGTGGCGGTTGCCCTCGGGAAGCGCAGAGACGTCACTGCATAGGGAATGTGCTGGCGGTGGACGCGTCTGGGATGTTGGAAACGTCTTATTTCTTGATCTGGGTGCTGGGTCCATGCGTGTGTTGGTCTTTGAAAGTTACCGACTTCTGTGTGCTTTTATGCGGATGAACGTTATAGGTCAATACAAAGGTTTTTTGTTTTTTTTTTAAAAAGCAACCCCCGTCCCTCTCCCCCAACCATCCAGGTCAAGAGATGCAATATTGCTAGCCTCCCCTGAGGGCCCGCCCTAATCACAGCCCTTTCCCTCCTGCAGGGGGAATGAACCGTGATTTTGGAATCATTTCTCCTTGCCTTTTACACTTGTATCGCCAATGGAAATATTCCTGTGCCCGAGGCTTTGGTTGTGCGCTTAGGTGAACGACAGGCCCTATGTTCTCTTGCTCCGCACAAGGGCTGGGAATCCTCTCCGTGTCTTTCCTTTGAGCTGCTGTGTAGTATTTCCTGCCCCTGCTTCTGTCCGTGGATCCCGCTTTGCTTCTGGGTTGGAGCTGTTAACAGACAAGTGCTGTGAATATTCCGGTGCGTGTTTCCTGCTGTGGGTGGCAAGCCTTACCTCACTGAGGCCACGACACACACTGAGTGTCCCCTCTGACTCCTTCTGGAAGGTGCTCCTGGAAGGCAGCATATTTTCCTCTTTAGTAGGACATGACATGATGGCAAGGGCCCAATGTGGGAGTGTTTGCAATTCCTCGACCTTGCCTCGGGCAGCTAGCTCGCCAAATGATGTGGCCCCTTGTCCCTCCTTAATTAACAGCGTAATTGAGATGTGGTTCCCATTTTATACAATAAAGCGTACAGTTCAGTGGTTTTTATATTCTGCGATCAGAGTTCTACAGCCGTCAGCGCGACCGGTTTCAAAACCTTTTCATCACTCCCCGCAAAGCACCCGTACCCATTAACTAATAGTCACGCTCTTTTTCCCTGCCCACCCCTGACAACCCCTGACCTGCTTTCTGTCTCTGTAGATTGCTATAGATGTTTACCTATTCGGGACATTTCATATAAGTGGGATCATTATGTGGTTTTTTTTTTTAACGGACGAAGTTGCCTGCTTTTAGCCGACAGAACCCAGGGCCCTGTGCCTGGGCAGGTGGATAGTGCCTGTGTAAGGCAGAAAAAGGCCCCCTGTCCTCTGGGCCCCATGGCCGAAGTCCCCAGGGCATGAGCTCCTCACCTGCCTCGGTGCTGGGGAGACGGGCCTGTGGCCAGGTGGACAGAGAGGTGGCCCCTGGACCAGTGCCCGAGCCCTGAAGTCACCCAGACCAGAGTCTCTTTCTCCACTCTGAGCCTCAGTGGTCTTATAAGCAAAATGGGCATAGCAGTAGCAGATTTCCTGTTTTGATTGTTGGGATGTAGTGCTACATATAATGAGAAAAAGTTTCTCCAGTGAAACCAAGGCACACCCTTGATTGTGAGGTGGCTCTTAGTTTCAGAGGTGTTAAAATGTGAAAAGAAAGTTCTTAGAATCAGTGATCTTATCTCTGACAGCGACAGGCCAGACCTGGGTGAGTTTGAAGGTCACACCCAAGAGGCTAAACAGAGACGTTTAGAAACAATAAAGCTTCGTGGGTGGGTGTGTCCCTGTTCTGGGCCCTTAGCCTTGAATGTGGTGGCAGAATAAGACTAGCAGCAGCTGCGATGAATTGAGATTGTCCCCTGGGCCAGGTGTCACTTGAAGTCCTTTACGGGGACTCTGCACAGTGATCCCGGGACGTGGGCGTCATCACTAGAATGTGAGCTCCATGAGGGTGGGACGTCGTCTTGTGCCGAGGAATCCCTGGTGCCTAGAATGGGACCTGGCCTGTGCCAAGTCCTCGGTAAATCCTTCCTGAGTGTGTCATCTAAACTTCCGGAGGAGGAAATGGAGACCCCAAGCATTAACTTCCCGTAGGCCCTTGGCCAGGATCTGGCAGAGCCAGAATTTGAACCCAGGCCCCAAAGCCAATGCTTTCTGCTTCTGTGGTGAGGAGAGGGCTTGCTGATGCTCACAGGCTGGCTCTGTGTCCCTTCTTTCCCTTCACCTGCGGATCCCGTCACCCTTGGCAGCCGGGCCTGCCGATGGGGACCAGGCTGGAGAAAGCAGAGTCTCAGCTCCCTGAACTGGGGCATTGGCCGTGTGTGAGGATGCTCGCGGGGGCTCGAGGCCCAGGGCAGAGCTGTGCGGAGAAGGGCCGGACAGAAGCATGTGGGCTTCATGGCCTCAGTCTCCTCCTTGGCAGAGGGAGGGAGTCCTAATGCTGCCGAGCTCCTCGCAGGCTTGTAGGCGGGCTGAGTTCCACTGTCCCCGGGAAGCGCTCAGCCGGGGCCTGGCGTGTGGCGAGCATTTCATTTGTGGGAGCCATTGCTCTTGTGGTTTTGCGGCTGCTCTTCTCTGGAGGGAATAATGGGAATAATGAGCCCTGTCCATCCCCAGCCACTTCTGAGTGGATCCAGTTCTTTAAGGAAGCCGGCATTCCTCCGGGGCCTGCTGTCAATTACGCAGTGATGTTTGTGGATAATAGGTAAGGGGGCCCAGGGGACAGAGCGCGCAACTTGGGGAGAGGAGGGGAGGGGTAGGGAGGAGGTGGGGGGAGACGGGAGCGGGCAGGCCCAGCCGTCCTAGCCTGCCTGTGGCCTCACTGCTGACCCTCCCCCGCAGGATCCAGAAGAGCATGCTGCTGGATCTCAACAAAGAGATCATGAACGAGCTGGGCGTGACTGTGGTAGGCGACATCATTGCCATCCTCAAGCACGCCAAGGTGGTGCACCGCCAGGTGGGTGTGCCGCCCGGCCCCTTGGTCTCTGGGTTTAGGGTGTGGTGGGGGGGCCACAGCAGAGCCAGCAGGAGCCTTGGAAGCAAAAGCAGGCAGACCCGAGTTCCAGGCCTGGTTGGACCATTTCCTGTGTGACATTGGGCATGTTGCCTAACCTCTCTGAGCCTTTCTCTCTCCATTGGTAGAATGTAGATCGGCAGACCTATCTGGCAAGGTGGTTGTTAAGCATTAAGTCAAAGAAAGCCCCAGTACATTGTAAATAGTGGGGCCTCTGTAAGGGCTCTCTGTTATCATTACTGGTCCTCATCTTCCTCAGGATAATCATCTTTAGCAGAACTCTTCTCCGACCCCAGGACAGGAGCTGCCCCTGTGGAATTCAGTCGGTGACTGGGCCAACAACATGGTTATTCCATTCTTGGCCCCTCCGCTCACAGTGACCTTAGACGAGTGATCTTTACCTCTCTCCCCACCCCAAGTCTCCCTGAAATAGGCTTTTCACACTGCACTGCTGCATAGGGGGGCTGTGGTCACCTGATAGTGTGTGTGGGGCACGGAGCAGCAGACCTGGAATGAAGAGCTCGTTGGATCTTTAGCTGACACTTAACAAGGCTTACCGTAGCCGGCCAGTCCTTGTCTCCATCCTTTATACATTTTAACTCATTTATTGCTCACTCCACTCGCCTGAGAAGCTTGCCTCTGAGCTGTGCTCTCAGACTCTCACTTTACCAGCCACTGGCTGCTTCCCCCACCCAGGCCCAGGCCTGCACCCGGCCATCAGCCGGCCAGGACCCCACGGTGAGGGCTCTCTCAAGTCAGGGGCGTTCCCTCAGTAGTCACAGGGAAGGTCACTGAGCGCAAAGCTTTTTTTTCACTTCATATTTTTATTTGATTTTATTTTTTTAGATTTTATTTATTTATTTGTCAGACAGCACAAGCAGGGGGAGCAGCAGAAGGAGAGGGAGAAGCAGACTGACCAGGGAGCCCAGTGAAGGACTTGATCTCAGGAACCCAGGATCATGACCTGAGCGGAAGGCAGACGCTAACCGACTGAGCCACCCGGGTGGCCCCTCACTTTAAACTTTTAAATTCGGGAACAATTATAGGTTTACAGAAAAGTTCTGATAGCAGTAGAGAAAGTGTCTGTGTCTCCTTCACCCAGCTTCCCCTCTTGTTTGCACCACACAGTGCTGCGGTACTTTTGTCAAAACCAAGAAACGACCGTTAGCCCACTCCCACTGACCACACCACAGACTGCGGGGATTTGCTCCGTTCTCCCACTGATGTCTCTTTCTGCTCCACGATGCCACCTTGCATTTATTTGCGTCTCCTGACGTCTCCTTAGTCTCTGTGAACCTGCGACAGTTCCCTAGTCTTGCCAGGTGGTTGATGACCTTGACAGTTGGGAGGAGTCCCGGTCAGGTGTTTTGCAGAAGGTCTCTCAGACCCATTGGGTCTGTCTGCTGCCTTCTCATGGTTAGGACTAAAACCTTCTGAAATTCCTTAGCAGCTCGGGCTCTGATCCCCCCAAGCGTTGCTCGGATTTCTACCCCCCTACCTTGTGCCCTTGTCCCTGTCGTAACCCAGACGCCTGTTTGGTTCTCCCGCCCACCCTCACAGGACATGTGCAAAGCTGCCACTGAGTCCGTGCCCTGCAGCCCCAGCCCCCTCCCGGGCGAGATCCGGCGAGGTACCTCTAGCGGTGAGTCCCACCGACCTCGGGTTCCTTCCCTTTATCCGTGCACTTGAGCTGTAACGGGGATGCACTTGGAGCGTGCAGGGGTGAGACAAGGCCGGCTGAGGTTCTCTCAGCCGCCGATTCTCACTGGCCGCAGTTCTGTTGTGTAAAGTCAATGCGGACGCTGAATGAGCGAGGGCCGGGTCAGTGCTCCCAGAGGAAATACAAGGTTAGGTTCCTGCAGGCCTCTGCTTACAACTTTTTTTGTCAACTGATCAACGCAGACCTTACATTATGTGTGTCTCTGCAAAGACATTTCATTTGCTGTATGTTGCTGACACATTAACATTGAGCTCGCGACCAGCAGCCCTGTAACGCGTGCCTGGATGAAGCTAATCTAACACGGCTATTTTCTCCGTAAGGTACATCACTTGGGAATACTAGAAAGCACTCTGTCACTCTGCTTGGGGGCCATTTTAAACAGCAAAATCACTAACACAAATACTGGTTTTGGGGTTACAAATCAATCTTAGCGAAGAGGCGAATTTGCAAATAGGGAATCCATGAGTGGTGAGAAGGGACCGTATTTATACCTTTTTTCCCCCCAGCAGTGTGATACCTTTTTAACAAAGAATAAACTTAAAAAATCTAATATGCATATTAGCTTTTGCTGCTTGACGAGCCCCAAGCTGGTTTAAGGCACAGACTTTTATTTCTCATGGTTTTATGTGCCGGCCGGTCAGTTCTGCTCCGGGCCACATCAGTGGAGGCTAGGTGATCTAGCGTGGCCTCACTCACACATCTGGTGGTTGGCTTCATGCCATCTGGGCCCACAGAGGTGACTGGGCCACACGTTGCTCATTTTCCAGCAGGGTGCCCCAGAGCAGCAGGCCCCGATGTGCAGAGCACCTCTTAAAGGTTCTGCTCGTGTAACACTTGCTCTTGTCCCATTGGCCGAAGCCCGTCACGTGGCTAAGCCCTGTGTCAGTGTGGGCTGTGCCAGCCAAAGGCATGGACGAAGGGAGGCTGAACAAATCGGGGTTCTTTGCTGCGACCGTCGGCCTGAACTTAACATACGGGAAAGCGTTCCCATCACGAAAGTGCAGCTGAATCACTTTCCACAGGCGCAGCAGCCGTGGAGCCAGCAGCATTGAAATCCAAAAACAGAAACCTGACCGGCGTCACTACCCCCTCTCTAGGGCACCCATCACCCTGATCTCTGACAGCAGAGATGATCTGCTGTGTGAGATTTTTCTGCTAGTCTGTCAGGTGTACGTAACTGAAGTCAGCCAGTTTGTATTTTTTATACCCTTCTGAATGCCTTCGTTTAAAACAAATTTAAAAAACTAAAGCTAACAAAAATACTAGCGGAGAAAATCGGCAGTTGGGAGGAATAGGGGAAACAGGCTAAGAGGGAAAGAGAGTGGGGAAGAATGTCCCAGAACAGCATTTTTGGTACACTCACTTACATATGCTTTATGATACGTGCTTTTATTTATTTTATTTTTTTAAAAGATTTCATTTATTTATTTGACAGAGAGAGAGAGAGAGAGAGAGATCACAAGCAGGCAGAGAGGCAGGCAGAAGGAGAGGGGGAAGCAGGCTCCCCGCTGAGCCGAGAACCTGATGCGGGGCTCGATCCCAGGACCCTGAGATCATGACCTGAGCCGAAGGCAGAGGCCTTAACCCACTGAGCCACCCAGGCGCCCCTAATATATACTTTTAAATGTGCGCATCCGTATCTGTGTGTGTCCGACACGTGACCACGGCTTAGAGTCATTCGGGCAAAGAAGAGTTGCTTTTCTTCCACCCACCGGAAAGCCACCCCTCTCCGGCTTCAGAGCTGTCCGAAGAAAAGTCTTCGGAAAATTGTGGAAGGGTATATACCAGGGGAGTGGGCAGGGCTGGAAACCAACCGTCTTTTCCTGGTAGGGGGGAGGGGGGAGGTCTGATTAGGAAGGGCCAACCCCCGGATTTCAAAAGGCTCCGATGCTGCCGCTGCGTCTTCCTTCTTCTTCCTCTTCTTCTTCTTCCCAACTCACAGTACATTATCAGTTTCAGATGTAGTAATAACTTCTCAAGAACTTACCAGTTGCAAAAAAAAAAAAAGAAAGAACTTACCAGTTGCACGTAACACCCAGTGCTCATCGAAGCATGAGAGGAAGGCTTCGATTCTTGACCTGGGTGGTGGCTATGTGGGAATTGACTTTTTGTGAAGTGGTCTGTGTGGATTTGGTATATTTTTTCCTCTATGCTATAGTCATAATTTCAAAACCAGCCAACCAACAGAGAATTGAAACCATGTATTGAGGGTCATGATGGGGGACTTCAGTAGGTTTTGAGAGACAGCACATAGCAGAAAAAGGGAAGGCTTTTGGGGGTTAGGTAGGGTGAATACCAAAATCTGAAAGCTGGTGGGAGTGGGAGTGGGAAGCACTGGGCCTGGGGAGCAGGCTGGGGCAGCAAGAAGCTCTTCCCCAAGAGCTTTTGAAACCCAGACCCTAAAACTAGGTACACTGCACCAGAGCCAAGACCTGTGTCTTTCCCATGCTGGGGCCGGCCCTCCCGTCTGCGTGCCGTAGCTCCCCCCTGCTCCTCAGAAGACCAGGGCTTCCAGAGACACCCCCTACACCCGTCCCTCATTCCCAGAGGGAGGGCACTGCGTGTCTTCCAGCTGCCCCCCCAGAGCTGGGCTCACCTTTGCTCGGGGGCCCGGTGGAGGGACCCACTCCCGGAGTCCCTGCTTCCTCATCTATAAAATGGGCTCACAGTAGATCCTGTTCCAGTAGGCATGTTGGGATTTCCCATGAGAGGGTTCATTTTTCCCAGGAGATGTTTATTGAGGACTGCGAAGCACCAGGAGCTGTTGCAGCCCTGGGGGATACAGAAATAAACAGGTCTTGTCTCCTGGTGGGGCTCTCCCTACTCAAGGGAGAGCCCCACCAGGAGACAAGCATGTCATTTAGTGTCAAGCAGTACTCAGGGTTATGAGGCAAAAGCAAGAGCGAGCTGGTTGGTCCTTGGGGAACTGCATGCCCTGTCAAGGGAATAGCATGTACTAGGAAGAGGTACATGCTTGCTGGGTGAGGAAGATCCCCAGACCAGCTTGGCTAACGCGGAGCCGGGAGAGGAGCTTGGGAGAGGTGTGAGAGGAACCAGTCTGGTCTAGGGGCTCAGGAAAGGCCCTCATGCGGCGAGGGGTGGGCTAGCCCCTGGTTAGACTGGCCCACCCCAAGCACCCCCATCGTGGCCGTGCA
This sequence comes from Procyon lotor, assembly GCA_028646535.1. Lineage (NCBI taxonomy): Eukaryota > Metazoa > Chordata > Mammalia > Carnivora > Procyonidae > Procyon > Procyon lotor. The sequence goes on from JAQQSY010001670.1 coordinate 8,425, forward strand.
GCCCTAGCGTGACTCCAGCTGCCCCTTGCCCATTCAGCCCCAAGGCTTGCCTCCTCCGTCCTGGCTTCTATCCCTGGGCCCCTGCCGTGACTGGACTCTCCCCTTCTCTCCCCGCAGCCGCCTCTCGAATGATCGCCAACAGCCTGAACCGCGACTCCCCACCCGGCACTCCCCCCAGGCGGCCGGACACCAGCACCTCCAAGATCTCGGTCACCGTGTCCAACAAGATGGCGGCGAAGAGTGCCAAGGCTGTCGGTGAGGGGACTTGGGCGGATGGTGGGAGGAGCCGAGGTCACGAGGTGGGTGGGCAGATGGTCTTCGGAGGTCATGTGCCCAACGTCGCAAGGTTCTTTGAAGACCACAGGGTGTCCAGAGTGTTCAGGCTTGGTCCAGCCCCTGCACCTCCGTGGGCCTCGCTTTCCCAGCCTGCAGAATGGGGACAGTGGAAAACTCTTGAGACAGCGCACCTACCAGTGCCGGTACACTACAGTTCTCAGGGGCCAGCTCAACCGTTTTCGATTTGTTATTTCTTTTTAACAACTGTGGAAAGAACACTTAACGTTGACATTACCCTCTTTATAAAGGCTCAAGTGCTCAGTACGGTGCTGCGGACTCCAGGTGGCTCAGTCTGTTTGCACAGATGCTCACCAAGGCCCACACCAGTGCCAGGCCCTGTGCTGGGTGCAGGGGTCAGAGGTCCAGAAGCTACCGTTTCCTCTCAGCAGCCAGGAGGATCCTTCAGACCTTTGGTCTGATCCTCTCACCCTGAGCTAGAACTCCCCAGAGCTTCCCATTGTCCCAGTGGGCACATGGAAGTCATCTTCCCACGTGGCCTTATAGGCTCTGTATAATGTGACTCCATCTCCGGCATCTCTCCCCCGGCTCCCTCCCTCCAGGCTCCTTCCCATCGCGGGCCTTCACCCTGATGTTCCCTTCTCCCAGCACACTCTTCCTCCAAAGACTTTTCTGTGCTTGGTCTCTGTTCCTCTTCCAGTCTCAGCCTGAAAGCTGGGACGAGGACTCCGGCCTTTGGGCTTGCAAGCCCTCCTCCTGTCCGCTCCACTGCCCTGGGTCAGACCCACCCCCACAGCAAAGATCTTGGCGCAAGTAGAAACCGAGGCCCAGGGAGGGAGCTTGGTTATTCTGATGCCCAGCCCCATCAAGCCCTGTGTGCCTCCGCCTCCCGTGCTCCCTTTCCGTTGCACGTGTCTAGAAGAGCTCCTTCCCGCCTCTGGCCTTTTCAATTTGTGTGTCATGAGCAAGAAAGTTAAGATTCATTTCTGAAGTATTGAAAAGATGGTGAGCCTGGGTGTGACCGGCTCAAATGTGTTGAGGGGATTTTTTTTTTTAAGTGAGGTATAATTTACTTACGTACGATGCACAGATCATAAGTATACAGTCTGATTAATTTAAACAAAATGATTGCGCCCGTGAAAGCCCTACCTAGCTCTTGAACCATTCTGTCAGCCAGCAGCTTCCTCCTTCCCAGCTGGGCTGGGAGATCAGCCTACTGGGGGCAGGGACCGAGCCACAGGGAGCCTCGGGAGGCCCGCCACCACATGGGGATTCTGAGCGCCATTGGCAACCCTGTTGTGCCGAGGCCTCTGAATTTCTTGGTGGTTCAGAGTCAGCGGTGGTTGGGAAGATAGGGGACTGCAGTCATTTGAACACATGGAGAGAAGGGCACATTCGTGCCCTTCGCAGGGCGTCCAGCCCCCAACCCGGGAGCACATTCCATCCCAGAAGATGCTCACCATCCCCCTCCTCCCCATCAGCCCTGGCCCGCCGGGAGGAGGAGAGCCTGGCTGTTCCCACCAAGCGTCGCCGGGTCACTGCCGAGATGGAGGGGAAGTACATCATCAACATGCCCAAAGGCACCACCCCCCGGACCCGCAAGATCCTGGAGCAGCAGCAGGCAGCGAAAGGTACCGGCCTGGCAGGGGTGCCCTTTGGCATCGAGACTGCATTTCCCTCTCATTGTGTGGTGCGGGGTGGGTCCGGCCTTGTGGGCAGCAGCCGAGAGGCAGGTCCAGGGGGCCTGGGACCAAGGGGACAGCGATGGTGGCCATAGAGGAGAACACATCACCACCTCTGCCCTGTCGTCCTGCAGTCAATGAGGCAGGGTTCTCTAGGGCCTCGGCTGGCACCCCTTCCCCGGGGGGCGGGGGCCTGGACCCCGTGAGTGCCAGCGAAGCTCAGACGTAGGGACTGAGCCTGGCTGGGGGCAGGGGCCCAAAGTGTGGGAATCGTCATGAGCCAGAGGAGCCTGGTTGAGGGTCAGTCTGTAGCCGGTGTACGGAGAGGGTCTTCCCCACAGGGTTCCTTTTAGAATAGTGTTTGTGTCTTCATGGAAAAACCCTCATGGTGCGGAAGAACATACCATACTGACCAACTCTGTGCCCTCACTCCCGTAGCCCGCGCCATCGTTAACCTACCTGCACCAGTGTGAGCTCGCACACGGGTGTTTGTACATAGACCCATGTAGGTGGTTTTTTTTTAAATCACAAGTAGCATCATCCCGTATGTATTGTTCTAGAACTTTATTTTAATTTTTTTTAAGATTTTATTTATTTATTTGATAGAGAGAAAGATCACAAGTAGGCAGAGAGGCAGGCAGAGAGAGAAGGGGAAGCAGGCTCCCTGCCGAGCAGAGAGCCCGATGTTGGGCTTCATCCCAGGACCCCAGGATCATGACCTGACTTGAAGGCAGACGCGTAACTGACTGAGCCACTCGGGCGCCCCATGCTTTCACTCTTTTTAATGGTCACTTAATATTTGCATCATAATTATATGTCATGATTTAATAAGCATTCTTTCAATGGTTATTTGGGTTGGGATGTAGGGAGAGGCCTTATCACCAGTCAGCAGGCTCTCAGAGGTCCATGACCCCAGAAAGAGTGTAGGGAACAAGTAGGAATTAAGAACTCTTCAGGGGCGCCTGGGTGGCTCAGTGGGTTAAAGCGTCTGCCTTCGGCTCGGGTCATGATCTCAGGGTCCTGGGATTGAGCCCCACATTGGGCTCTCTGCTCAGCAGGGAGCCTGCTTCCCTCTCTCTGCCTGCCTCTCTGCCTACTTGTGATCTCTCTCTCTCTGTGTCAAATAAATAAATAAAATCTTTAAAAAAAAAACAAAACTCTTAACACATACACACACATACACACAAGCACACACACACACACACCCCCCCCCACACACACACCCACCCCTGTTTCAAACTTGTACAGTCTCGAGGAGCCCAAGGGTCACCTTCAGTGGATTTGGCTCTAGCCGGAGACATGTGGGTCAGTGTTAGCCAGGGTGCAGACAGAGCCTGTGCCTGCCTAGACCAGAGCTGCCCGGGCCTGGCCTAGCCGTGGCTGCCCTCCCCTGTCTGCACGGTGCCCGGTGCCCGGCCGGGCCTGGGCTCCGCGCGCGGCTCGGCAGGTGCTGGCTGAGGGCTCACTTCCCTCCCAGGTCTCCAGAGGACCTCCGTGTTTGACCGCCTCGGCGCCGAGACCAAGGCAGACACGACGACGGGGAATAAAGTGAGTCGGGGATGGCGAGGCCACCTGAGGTTCTCCAATTCGTCTTCCTTGCGGGTGCCGATCCCACATCTAACCTCGTATTCCCTATGCCGCCTCACCCGCCTGGATGGCCTCAGTTCCCTTCTTTGTACCTCGACTTCTCTCCTCATTTCCAGCCCCCGGGCTCTGGCCAACTCCTGCCTGCTGCCCTCGGGCCGCTCTCACCTCCGTGTCTCAGACTGGCCTCGGCGTCTTCCCCGAAAGGGACTCCTCTCCCAGGCCCTGTCTCAGGGATGCCCTGGCACCCCCGTTCCAGGCAGGCTCCGGTGACAGCTCCGTCTGTCTTCCCTGCTCTGCCGCCTCCTGCCCCACCCCCCCCACCGCAGTCAGGATGAACGCCGCCTGCAGGCCCCCAGGATGGTGTGGGGATGAGCACACCGCCTGAGCCCTGCCCGCTGTGAGTCCAGCTCTGTCACTCCTGGCTGCATGGCCTTGGCCGTGTCGCTTAAGCTCCTCGTACCTCGGTTTCCTTATCTGTCTAGTACCCACTGGTTGTAAAGATGAAGTGAGTCACACCCGCACGGGGCCGGGGCCGTCCTAGGCGTGGTAGGCACGTAGAGTAGATGTCGCCTTTGATGAACTGCACCCGAGCTCCCTGCTCTTTCCTGCTTCTCCACCCCTTGCTCACCAGGGCTTACCTGACCATTTCTCACCTCCTAGAATCTTATCCTGAGCCTGATAGTAGCAGTCGGGCTCACGTGGCTAGAAGGTGCCACCACGTGAAGAGCTTACCTAGTGAATGCTCCACACGTAGGATTCTCATTCCTTCCTTGGGGATTTGGCCCTTGCTCTTTTCTGGGCTCGTTCATCCCTGAGGGCCCGGCTTACACGTCAGCACCTCGGACAAGGCCTCCTGGAACTCCCAGCGGAGGCGGGGCTTCCTGGTCTCCCCGCCAGCACCCCATCTGTCCCAGGGAACGCATCACTGTCGCTGTCGTAATTAGGGAGTCTTTTGTGTCATTTCCGCTGCCAAATCTGTCTCCCCCGCTGGACGGTGAGCCCCCTGAGGGCAGGACCAGGGACAGTCGGGACTCAGGAGAAAACCTGTTGAGTGAATGACCAAATTGGTCTTTTGTCATGTTCCCTGCAGACCTTGGCAAATGGTCTTCTCTCTGCCAGTGGCCCACTCTTTGTCTTCCTACCTTTATTAGATCTGCGTGCCGGAACTTTCAGATCTCATCTCAGATGTCCCTTGTCTAGGGAGTCTCTTTGGAACTTCAGCCAAGGTCAGGAGACTCCTTTGGGCTCTGCCAGCTCCCTGGATGTCCCCTGTCATGGCTCTCACTACTGGCGAGGGTGCCACCGTGTCACCGTTGGGTGTTTCTCCCAGCGAGGCCAGGCACAGAGAGGCATCTCTGCACACGTGCGTGTTGAATGACTGAATGACTCACTTGTCCCATCTCTGACTCCTGCAGCCCACAGGAGTCTTCAGCCGCCTCGGGGCCACCCCGGAGACAGATGAGGATCTGGCTTGGGACAGCGACAACGACAGCAGCAGCTCTGTCCTGCAGTATGCCGGGGTCCTGAAGAAGCTGGTCCGGGGCCCAGGCAAGCCCAGTCCCCAGCCAGCACTGACTATTAAAGCCAAGGCGACAAGCTCGGCCACGACAGCTGCCACCCCCACACTGCGGCGCCTGGCCCTTTCCTCACGCCCTGGGCTCGAGAGGAAGCCGGAGTCCCTGTCCAAAGTCAGCATCATCCAGAGACTGGGCAAGGCTGCCCTTGTGCCCGAGGCCCAGGACAGCCAGGTCACGAGCACCAAGAGTAAGTCCTTGGCCGAGGTCAAGGTCACCATTAAGAGGACTCTGGTGGGGCCCCGGGGGAGCAGCTCCAGTGAGGGCCTGGGCGCCCAGATGGACCATGCGGGCACGGTGAGCGTGTTCAAAAGACTGGGCCGCAGGACCTTCTAGCCTCTGGGCGGGGCGCAGGCCCCTCTCCAGGCTCCTGGCTCCGGCGGGGGCGCCCGTGAGGCTGCGCCCAGCCCTCTGCCGGCGAGATGACACTGCTTGTCTCCCTCAGGCCTCTGAGCCGGGCGAGCTTTCTGGGGATTCATCCCAGCGTTCAGAGTCCGAGGTGGTCGCTGTGGCCCGGCCTTGCTGCTCTAGGACTTTCCTGTCTCATGTCCTTTGTTCTCTCCTCTCTGACTGTGGCCTTTGGCAGGACCCACTTTTCTACCTCTCCCAGGGCCAGGCGCTCTTTCCCCGCCTCCGTTCCCC
>JAQQSY010001671.1:0-14202 GCA_028646535.1 Procyon lotor
ACTCAAGAAATGAACTAAGGGTGGCCGGGGGGGGGGGGTGGGGTAGGGATAGGGTGGCTGGGTTGGGGACAATGGGGAGGGTATGTGCTATTAAGTGCTGTGAAATGTGTAAGCCAGAAGATTCACAGACATGTACCCTGGGGCAAATAATACATTGTATGTTAATAAAAATTAAAAAAAAAATACTCAAAGAATTGCTCCAGCTGAAAGAAGGGCATATAAATAACCAGGAACTCAAGAAACAGGAGGAAGTAGTATAAAAGAAATGGCAGAGAGCACCACAAAGAAAACATTTATTCAGATTAGTTGTTTAAAATATGGCTACAGAGTTTATGACAAAGGCAAACATAAGATTTTTAATGGGAAATATTTAAGTTCCCTCTTATATAGGCTGAAACTGGGAGATGAGAGGCAGAGAAGATACAGGAAGAAAGAGGACAACAGAGTTTATCCTTTTATACAAAGGATAGAAATAGACATTATATCATTTTCAATATTGGTAGAGAAAAATCAACTCAAACATATTTTCTCAAAATTTCAACCCAATCAAATGAGTGTAAAAATAAGATACTTAAAATTCCATATCACTGATTATTTAAAAAAAGAGCAAACAAACTAGTTCCTCAAACAAAAGATAAAAACCGAAGCACAAACAATAATCGGGAAACAGTTAAATAAGATGACTGGAAAAAAGATCAATATTAGACATGACAAAAACTGTGAGCCGGTTATTCTTTCTAGAAGAATCTCTTGCAGATGTTTCCCAGTCAAATGAGAAGCAAATCAAATCTGTGAGGCAGAAATAGAGAATATAAGCCATAAAAATCTAGAATAAGAATTGAGATCCAGTGAAATATTTAAGTAAGTCTATATAATTGTGGTAAATGGAGCTATAAAACAAAAGGTAAAATAATGCTCAAAACATAAAATAATTTAACTGTCGCTAAAAACTGCGACACTAGTTCGGGGCCAAATATTTCTCATTGTATTAGTAAAATTAGAAAGAGTGTAGGGGAACAATATTAATATTCTCATTTTACAAAGAGGTAGTGACAATTATAAACATAAGAGTGGGTAAGTTGTCTTTCTTTTGTTGTTGTTTGACTTATTATTGAAGGGCTTACTTATTGAAGTATCACATCCATGCAGAGAAGTGTTCTGTGTTCAGCTTGGTAAATTTTTATGACCACCAAGATCAGTTTGAAGACCACAGCTAGACCCCAGAGGATGCCTCCTGTTCCCTTCCAGTTAGTGTCACATCCCCAAGGGTTATTCCTCTCCAGACTTCCACTTCAGATAAATTGAATCATACCACATGCTTTCTTCCTACTGGCTTCTACTTCTCAGCATTACATTTCTGAGCTTTACTCAAGTGTGGTTGGTAAGTGTAAGTTGTCCCTTTTTCGAGTGGGTAGCATTTTATTGTGCGAATGCATCGCAATCTACTTATTGATTGTACTGTTGATGGCACTTGAAGAGTTTCCAGTTCTTGATTAATATGAATGGTGCTGCTGTGGATATTTCAATACGTGGAATTTTGTTAAAAAGATGTATGCATTTTAGTTGAGTCTGTATTTAGGAGTGGAATTACTGGGTCAAAGAAAAACACACATGTACTGGTTTATTAGCTACTGCCAAGCCATTTTCCAAACTGTACCAGTTTACACCACCAAAGAAGTGCGTGAGAATTTCCGTTGTCCCCTATCCATTGGTATTTTCCATCTTTTTTCATTTTAGTCATTCCAAAGGCTAGTGCATTGAATAGCACTCTTTTTTTTTTTTTAAAGATTTTATTTATTTGACAGAGAGAAACATAGCGAGAGAGTACAGCGAGAGAGGGAACACAAGCAGAGGGAATGGTAGCGGGAGAAGCAGGCTTCCCGCAGAGCAGGGAGTCCGATGCGGGGCTCGATCCCAGGACTCTGGGATCATGACCTGAGCTGAAGGCAGGCGCTTAATGACTGAGCCACCCAGGTACCCCTTGAATAGCACTCTTAACTTGCATTTCACGGATGACTAGTTAGATCCCTTTTCATATGTTTAGTGGCCATTTTGAGATCCTCTTTCATGAAATACCTGTCTGCTCCTGTCTTCGAAACGTTTTTATTTTTAAAAAATCTTGTTCCTATTAATTTGTAGGAGTTCTATGTGTATGTTTCAGTAAGAGACCTTTACTGGAGATGGTGTGTGTGTGTGTGTGTGTGTGTGTGTGTGTGTGTGTGTGTGTTTTCTACCATGCTGTGGTTGGTCTTTTTTATCTTTTTTTTTTCCCCCATGTCTATAGGAGGCTCCAGTACACCTGGAACTGATTTTTGTGTATGGTGTGAGATAGGGGTCAAGATGTATTTTTTCTTATATGGATATTCAGTTGACTTGGCATCATTTATTGAACTGCACTGTGGAGTCAACTATTTATAAATTAGGTGACAGAACATTATGTGGTTTTTAGAGTCTTTATTCTGCTGAGTTTTTTGGTCTATCCTTGCACTAATATCACACAGTCTTATTTATTACAGCTTTAAAAAAAGTCTTTATACCTGGCGGTGTGAGTCCTTCAGCTTTGTTTTTCTTTACAATTGCCTCTGCTATTCAGATTTTCACAAAAATTTAAGAATCAGCTTGTAAATTCATACACACACACACACAACCATGCTCGGATTTTGATTGGGATCATAGAAAATTTTTAGAGCAATTTGGGAAGATTTGATATTACAAATCATCTTCCATTTATTTAGATTATTTTTTTTTAGTTTCTCTCAACAGTATTTTGTAGTTTTTCATATAAGATATTACACATTTTCCTATTTTCCTTAGATTCATTTCTAAGTATTTATTGCTCTTTGATGCTAATATAAATGTTAATGATTTTTAAAATTTTATTTTCTGTGTGTTGTTGCTGGTATATAGAAATAAAATTGATTTTTGTGTATTTTCTAGTATCCAGCACCTTTTCTAAGTTCTCTATTAATTCGAATTGTCTATATATTCTTTTGCATTTTCTTTGTACATAATCTTGTCATCAAAAAACACTGGTATTTTTTCCCTTTCTGATCTAGATGTCTTCTCTTTACCTTTCTTTCTTTATTGCACTGACTAGAACCTCCAGTAAAATGTTAAATAGAAGATATGAAATTGTACATCCTTCTCTTATTTCTGATTTCAAGGGGAAAAGTTTTCAGCATGTTTTTATTTACATTACCTTATTGTTTACTTTTTCCAGCTTTATTGAGCTATAATTGACATATGCAAGCTTAAGGTATAAAATGTGATGATCTGCTACACATATCTATTGTAAAATGATTACTACAATAAGATTAGTTAATAAATTCTTTCCTTCACATAATTATTATTTTCTATTTGCAGTGATAACATTTAAGATCTATTCTCTTAACAACTGTCAAGTATACAAAACAGTATTGTTAATTATAGTCACCATGCTATCCCTTAGATCCCTAGAACATACTCATTTTCTAACTGGAAGTTTATATCCATTGACCTATAGCCCACCCTAACCCCTGGTGACCACTATTCTATTCTATTTCTATCGGTTCAGCTTTCTTAGATTCTATATGGAAGTGACAATATATAATATTTATCTTTCTCTGTCTGAATTTTTTCACTTAGCATAATGCCCTCATGTTCTATCCATGTTGTTGCAAAAGGCAGAATTTCTTTCTTTTTTATAGCTAAATAATATTCCATTGTGATATGTATGTGTGGATACATACACATCCATATGTTTCATATTTTCTTTTTCCTTTCATCCCTCTAAGGACATTCAGATTCTTCCCATATCTTGGCTATTGTGCATGATGCTGCAATGAATGTGAGGGTGCAGCTATCTCCTCATGGTGGTGATTTCATTTCCTCCAGATACACACATAGAAGGGGGATTATTGGATCATTTGGTAGTTCTGTTTTTAATTTTTTGAGGAACCTGCAAACTATTTTGCACAGTGGCCATCCCAAGTTGCAGGCCCCCAATAAGTGTTTTTTTTATTTATATAAGTGTAACCTTTTCTCCATAGCCTCAGCACCACTTGCTGTCTTTTGTGCTTTTGATAACAGCCATTCTAGTGGATGTCAAGTGTTATCTCATAGTGGTTCTGATTTGCATTTCCCTGATGATTAATGATATTGAGCATCTTTTCACATACCCATTGGCCATTCATATGTCTTCTGTGGGAAAATGTCTATAATGTCTTCTGCCCACTTCTAAACTTTTTTGTTGTTGTTAATGAGTCAACTGAGTTTCTTATTTTGTATATTAAACCTTATCAGATAGATGGTTTGCAAATATTTTCTCCCATTTGGTAGATTATCTTTTCATTTTGTTTATTGTTTCTTTTGCAATACAGAAGCTTTTTAGTTTGGTATAGTCCCCCTTGTTTATTTGTGTATTTTTGTTGTCATATCCAAAAAATTTTTACCAAGAACAATGTCAAGGAACTTTTTCTGTATTTTTTTTCTGTTAGTTTTATTGGGTCTTATATTTAAGTCTTTAATCTAATTTGGGTTAATTTTTGTGAGTGGTGTAAAATAGCAATCCAGTGTCATTCTTTTGTGTGTGGTTATCAGTCCTCCCAGCTCCATTTACTGAGGAGACTGTCTTTTCCCTATCACATCTCAAATATTAGTTGACTGTACATGCATGAGTTTATTCTTGGGCTCTCAGTTCTGTGCTATGTTCTATGTGTCTGTTTTTATGGCAGTACCGAGTTGTTTTGATTAGGATTTTTGATACTTAAGGCCATATCATTTTCAAATAGAGACAATTTTGCTTCTTCTTTTCTGATTTGGATGCCATTTATTTCTTTTTCTTGCCTAATTTCTCTAGCTAAAACTGCCAGTACCATGTTGAACATGTGTGGTGAGAATGATCACCCTGGTTTTGTTAGGAAATACGCTTTCAAACTTTCATCATTTATAGGCAGGTATTTCAATCAATATTCTTTATCAGTTTAAGGAAAATCTGGTTTAAGTTTACAAGGAGTTTTTTCTTTTTAAATCATGAATAAATATTGAATCCTTATCTCTCAATTTTCTCCCTCTTTTGATTCAAAGGTAGGGGCTCATAGAATAAGCAAAAAAGCAAACAGGTTGTGTATCTAAACAGAGAAAATAAGATGCAAAAAAATTTATAATGGCTTGAACCATGTTTTGAATATCAGCTCTAACATATAGTATTTCTTCAGCAAATATTTGTCAAATGAATGGGTGAGATTAAACTCAGTTATTCAAGAAATAAATTGAAATTGAGGCCTTTTTCTGCTTTACAGAAATACTAAAGTAAATTTTCAAGGAAAATATAAGAATAAAGGGATTTTTAAGGATATGTTAACAATATGTAAATGAAAAGAAAGCTACATTGACTGTATTTGTATCAGAAAGAGTAAAATGTAAGATAAAATAATTAAAGAGAACATAATTATCTTACTTTGATAAAAAATTCACTTTATTGTGAAGCTAGAGTAGTCATAAACTTTTATATCTTAAATAACAACATCTAAGTGTATATGTATGTAACAAATTTTAAAGTTGTTATTATAAAACTAAAATTGTAGTGAAAGGTTTAAACAAACCACTCAGTCTTTAACAAATCAAAAAGTATATTAAATAAGGATATAGAAAAATTCATCTAAATTATATAAGTTCATCTTTATTATAAAATTAATCTTGATTTACTTAACAAATGTGTAGAACTTGTGAAAAATAAACAAATGGTTAGTGTGTCTTTAAAACAGTCATAGGACAGTTAAGGACATCTTATCATAGTGACCTAATCTGGGGCTGTGGTGGTAGATTCCATTAGCAGGCGTGGTTTTTGATGGACAAAGGACGAAAGGACAAAAGGTGATATTTTTGATGAGAGTGGTATATAGGTGTTTACACTCTGTGCTTTCTGAGATGGTGGATAGAGGTACCAACAAACACATGAAAAACAAACAAACCCAAACTTCACGTAAAAAGAAGAATCAGTGAAAGAGAGCAGGGAGCAGGTTTCAAATGCAGAAAAGCAAACAACGAATGATTGCGAGTGGACAGCAGTAGGCTTGAGGATGACAAAATTGGAGGATAGCACAGACCAGAAAATCCACCAAGAGGGCTGCAGGAGGTGGGGATTGGGTGCCCTTAGAGATTCCTGGCTCAGCACAGCCAGGCAGGGTAAGCTGGTCCAGGAGAAGGCGGAGCAGTAGGAGTTCAGGGCATAGCATAATGATCTTGGCTGAAGACACGATCCTTTTCCCACTTCCGCATGCTGAGTTGAGTTAGGTTGCTGGAATTTAATTCTAGAAGAGGGGAGATGGGGACATTTATACCAAACAAACAAACAAATGTATGATCTGGGAAATGCTGTCTTCTGCCTTGAAAGGTAATGCCTGGAACTGACTAACCTCTCCTCATTTTGGTAGGTAGTAGGGTCTTCTTCTCTGCAACGCTCTTCCTCATCTAATCCAAACTCTGTCACTCAAATTTCCCTGCCATTTTCTGCCTCTGAAAGAACTCTAGTTGGAACTCAGCAGTGAGGCAAGGGGGAAGTTGTGTGGAAACTATACAGTCCTTCTTAGATATGAATAGACAACCAAGGCTCACCAGGTAGAGGGTGTGTGTGTGTGTGTGTGTGTGTGTGTGTGTGTGTGTGTGTATGCGTGTAGCAGACAGAAGAGAAAAACCAAGATAAAAAGCAAGACAAAAATAAGTTCTAAAAACACCTTCTGTGACATCCGAGATGTTACATTCAAAGAACAAGAGTAGTAGTTGAGGGAAAAGGATCACTCAGAAAACAAGAAATGTCTCAGAGATTAAAAATGTGATTGCCAAAAAAAATGAAGCAATAAAAGGCCTGGAAAGAGGAGAAATTAGAAGATAAGAGATAAGAGAAATACAGGATTAATCCCCAAAAGATCTAGTCCCTATTATTGGGAGAACTGATAGCAGAGAACAGAGGATGTGGAGAGAGAAAATATGACTAGGAAACCACTGAAGAAACTTCCCCCAAAGGATGGGAGTCTGTATATTGAAACAGTTCTCTGAGTTTTTATAATAATGAAATGAAATGAAAAAGACATCACAACTGGATTTGTCACTGAGAAGTTTCAAGGCACTGGGAACATTGTATGTACAATAGGACTTGGAACACTATAAGCCTTTAGTAATGGTACGTTAATATCATTATCATAAAAAATTAAAAAGGAAGAAAGTCACCCTATAGGAAAGAGAACCAGACCGTTATTTGCTTTTGCATAAGCAGCACTGGATTCTAGAAGGTAATGGTTCCAACATTCAGATTAGAAAAACCAATATGACCTGGAAATCCATACTCAGTTGAACCATCCTTTGAAAATGGAGGTCGGTTTCAGGGCTTAAAAGAAAGCTTATCTACTAATACAGTTTTAGAAAATTAGTTTTGTTGAAGTTAAAAGTTAAAAACATAGTCAAAGTTTCCGTATTTAATCTTATAATTCAATGAGTTTGATACATGTGTGATCATGATGACACATTTCTGATCATGATCAGAAAGCTCTCTCCTGCCCCTTTCCAGTCATTATGCTGCCCTCCACTCCTTTTCTTTTCTAGAACTTCACGGATATGGAATCATAACACATGTAGTCTTTTGTGGCTTCTTTCCTTACATACAACACTTTTGAGATTCATCCATAGTGTTTAGTATATAAGCAAGTCATTCCTTTTCATTTCTGTGTAGTATTTCACTGTATGAAAACAGTGAATTTTGTTAATCTACTCACCAGAAGAGGGACATAAGGATTGCTTCCAGGGTTTGGCTATTAAGAATACAGCTTCTCAAACATTTGAATGAATGTCTTCACTTCTCTTCCGTAGATACCTCAGAGTAGTACCATTGCATTAGACAGTGAGTGTATGTTTAACTTTATAAGATACTGCCAGGCTGGTTTCCAAAGTGGTGTGCCATTTTGTACCCTCATCAGCAATACCCAGGGATCGGGTTCAGCTGCTTCTCACTCTTGGCAGCACATTCTAAGCCATTCTAATAGATGGGTAATAATATCTCACTGTGGTTTAAACTGGCGATTCCCTAATGACTAATGACGTTGGACATCTTTTCACGTCCTTATTTGCCATCTGTATATCTTCTTTGGTGAAATACCTATTCAGACCTTGTGTGCACTTTTATTTTTTATTCCAGCCTATGGGTTCTTTATATATTCTGGATACAAGTTCCTTTTCAGATACTCTTTTGCAAGAATTTTCTCCCAATCTGTGCTTGGCCTTTTCATCACAAAAGCACAAAAAGTTTTTTTTTTGAAGCACAAAAGTTTTTAATTAGAATGAAATCCAATTTATTATTTCTATCTTTTCTAGGTCTTTTTGTGTTTTAACTAAGAAATCTTTGCCTAACTGAGGGTCCCTCTGGCTTTCTTATAAAAGTGGGCTTTCTTCCAGAAGCATATAGAATTAGTTACAGTTGGGTCTTTAATTAATTTTGAGTTAATGTTTATGTCTGCTGTGAGGTGAAGATTCTTTTTTTTTCCTTTTTCTTTTTCTTTGCATATAGGTATTCAATTTTTCCAGCATATTTATTGAAAAGACTATCTTTTCTACACTGGATTGTCTTGGTACTTCTGTCAGAAATCAGTTGATTGTGTTTTTGGGGTGTATTTCTGAACTCTGTTCCATTCAACTGAGCAATAAATTCATCTTTTCACCAATACCCACTGCCTTGGCTTCTGTAAATTTAGAGCAAGTTTTGAAATCGGGTAATGTAAATTGTCCAACTTTGTTCTCCTTTTCCAAGTTGTGTTAATAATTTCCATATAAATCAATACATATTTCCATATATAAACATTAAGGACTTATCAATTTTTACAAAAACTCTGTTGGAATTTTGATAAGCGTTGCGTTGAATCTATTGATGGATTTAGTGGGAATTGACAACACTGTTATATTAACATGGAATGTTATGGACACAGATTCTCTATGTATTTAGATTTTCTTTACCTTCATAGCAATATTCTGTAGTTTTTAGCCTGTAGGTCTTGCACATATTACATTAAATTTATCCCTTCATACATTTTGGATGCTATTTAGTATTTGATAGCCTTTCCATTTTAAGTTTGGATTGTTTATAACAAGAACATGGAAATCCAATTGATTTTATATATTGAACTTTCATGTAGTGGCTTTGCTAGACTTCCATATTAGCTCTGGTTCCTTCTTTGCAGATTTCTTAGAGTTTTCTACATAGATGATCATATCATCTTCAAATAAACACAATTATACGTTCCTTCCAACATGTATGACTCCCTCCCTCCCCCTTTTCTTATTATGGCTCACTGGTTAAAACCAATGTTGAATAAATGTGATGATATTCAGCACACCTGCCTTTCCTATCTCCTTACCTTAGCAAAAAATGTTTGCTACTGAGAGGTTGAGGAAATTTCTGTCTGTTCTCATTTGCTAAGAGATTTTTATTGTTGTTATTTGTTTTTAGCATGAACAGGTGTTGGTATTTGTCATTTTTTGCACATATTAAGGCTATCATATGATTTTTCTTTTTCAGTTTGTTGTGAATTACATTGATTGCTTTTTCCAAAATTGGTTCAATTTTGCATTTCTGGGAGGAATCCCACTTTGTCATGATACATTATATTTTTTTTTTTTGTATATTGCTGGATTCTATTTGCTAAAGCATTTATCATTTTTGAGTCTATCTTCATGAAGAAGATTGGCCTGTAGTGTTCTTTCCTTATAATGGTTAGGAACTGTCCCTTCCTTTTTGTTCAAAGTATTTGACTATGTTCTTTAGGAATGTGAGGGACTAAACCAAGAAGAGGAAAACAAAGGTCCAGTGGACATTGATTCTCAGTAGGAAGGCACAGATCTGAAGTCCCAAGGTGATAGTTATAAAGCAGTCCAAATCAGCCAATGGTTTGTTATAGAGGCAGAGTAGAAGGATCTGAGAGAGAAATGTTAGAGTGTGAGAGTAATAAGTATAATCAAAAAGTTAAAAAAAAAAGATTTGATAAAAGCGAAAGGTGCCTCAAGAGGAAAAAAAAATACAATCATAAACTCTAGGAGAAAAAAACCCAGACTTAAATAAAACAACAAAAATAAAAACCTTGCAAGATTTTCATGTATATAATATGAACTAAATTGCTCCATTATTTTAAAAAAGTGATACAGATAAATGAGACTCCACTTGAACTTAATGCCAGGCACATTCTTCTCTGAGTGGTCCAGGAGTCGTGACACCGATGTTCTGAGAAGGAAATAGAATTCTAGCATCTTCTGTGGCCATCACTGAAGAGCTCTACGGCAATGATACTGATTAATCATTTTTTAGGTTTTGGAGTCAACCTAAGGACAAAGTATAGAAGGCTTGACTGATTGCAGGGTGATGATGTAAAGTTCCAAAATAGTTGACCAAAGGTAGGTGGTGGAGGTGTGTGTCGGGGTGGAGGGGTTTGGAGAGGAAGATATAGAAAGAAAAGTTAGGCCATGGCATCTTGACTTTATGAGGTAGGGACTCAAGAGTCACCACCACACGTTGGTGAAACAGAAGTAGGAGTTTTATATTATTTAAATTTCTAAAGATAACTAATTAAAAAAACCTAATAGTGATATAATAAAAACTATGAGAAGGAGAGTAAGAATTCATATTAAATGCTGACTGGTAACAAAGCACTGACTTTCCTTTAACAACCTGGATTCTTTCTCATATATTGCTAGTGGGAATATAAAATATTGCAGCCACTGTGGAACACAGTTTGGTAATTCTCCACAGTATGGTAATTCTACCATATGACCCAGCAATTTTACTCCAAAATATATATCCAAGAGAATTGAAAACATATGATCACAAATGTACACAAATGTTCACAGGAGTGTTATTTGTAATAGCACTGCAGTATAAACAACCCAAATGCCCATCAGCTGATAAGTAGATAAATAAAATGTGGTCTATCCATACAATGGAATATTATTCAGTCTTAAAAAGGGAGGGTATACTGATAACATGCTACAATATGGATAAATCTTAAAAACAGTATGCTAAGTGAAAGAAGCTGGACACATATTGGAGGATTCCATTTATATGAAATGTCCAGAAAGGGCAAATCCATAGAGAAGGGGGTTTGGGAGTGGAGGTTAGGACTGACTAACTGCTGCCGGATGTGGGGTTCCTGTTTAAGGCAATGGAAATGTTCCAGAATTAGAGTGGTGGTGGTCAGCCTACAATGTGAATATACTAAGACTCACACATTCTATAATTTCAAGTAGCAATTTTTGTGTTCTGTGAATTTTATCTCAATAAAAAAGTAATTGAATGTGGAACAGAAACTCTGGAACCCAGGATGAAGAGTGTTTCTGGATTGATCAGACAGGGACAGGTTGATCAATCTCTCTGTGCCTCAGTTCCTTATTTGTGTAAAGGAGATAATACCTACATCATTGGTTTCTGCAGGGGGATTAAATGATTTAATATTTGCAAGATGCCTAGCACAGATAGCACTGTACATAGGGTGTTACATAAAGATTTAAAAAAAATAAATGGGGCACACCTATTAGAGTGGCCCCAAATCTGGAACTCTGACAATACCAAATGCAGGTAGGAATTATAAAAAATGGTACAGCCACTTTGGAGAACATTTGGTGGTTTCTTAAAAATCTAAACTTCCTCCTGCCACTTACTCCCCCAGTTGCACTCCTTGATATTTACGCAAAGGAGTTGAAAACTTATGTCCACACCAAAATCTGCACACTGATGTTTATAGCTGCTTTATTCATTCTTGCCAAATCTTAGAAGCAACCTAGATACCCTTCAGTCAGTGAATGGACATCCAGACCATGGAAAATTATTCAGTGCTGAGAAGAAAGGAGCTATTAAGGCGTCTAGGTGGCTCAGTGTCCAGCTCTTGGTTTTGGCTCAGGTCATGATGTCAGGGTTGTGAGACTGAGCCCCACATTGGGCTCCAGGCTCAGTTGGTAGTCTGCTTGAAGATTCTCTCCCTGCGTCTCTCCCCCTACTCTCTCTAAAATAAATAAAATAAATCCTAAAGAAAATAAAACAAAATAGAATAAATGAGCTATCAAGCCCTGGGAAGACAGGGGAAGAAACTTAAATGCATAGCACTACACGAAAGAAAACAATCTGAAAAAGTTACCTACTGTTTCATTCCAACTATATGACATTCTAGAAAAGCCAAAGCTATCGAGACAGTAAAAAGATCAGTGGAGAACCCTGTGGATTTTTATAGTGGTGAAAATACTCTATGATACCATAATGATGGATACATGTCATTATACATTTGTCCATACCCAGAGAAGGCAGAAAGCCAAGAGTGAACAGAGGTGCAAACTGTAAGCTTAGGTGGTAATGACCTGTCAATGTAGGTTTGTCAGTAATAACAATGTAACTCTTTAGCGGTGGATGCTGGAGGCATCTCATGGGGGCAGGGAGTGCGTGCTAAATCTCTGTACCTTTGCTCAATTTTCCTGGGAACCCAAACCTGCCCGAAAACAATAAAGTCCTTAGAAAAGTTTGAAGAAGTGTTCAAGGGGTCCCCAAATGATGAAAATCACAATGTAAAAGAAATGAGGTATACTTAAAACTAACAAGATGGCGTGGGTGAATTATATTTCAATAAAAATGATGAAATCAAAGCCTCCCTCCCCCAAAATGAGTCACTGTCATGGATGGTATGCACAAAGTTACAAAGGGCTAAATTGTACAGCGGAATCAAGAGAAATGAACAAAAGATGTAATGAGGCGTCCTAATGCAAATCTCTCAGCCCTTGACCCACCAAGCAAATCAAAGCACCGTTAAGTCTGTGCTGTGGGACCCACACCCCTGCCTTGACCTCTAAGGGGAGTCCACTGTCTTCTCTTAGAATGCAATTAAGCCATGAAAATGTCAGTAGATTAAAAAAGTAGATATACTACAAATTACATTCTTTGACCATCTAACAATAGTATCTGATGGCAATAGAAAGTGCCCCTTTTGCCTAACTAACCATTTAGAAATTAAGACAATAATAAGTGTCATCAGAAAGAAAACAAAAGTGAACCACACCCTGGGGCTGAAGATAAACTCAAACCTAGAATTATAAAATATCTTCCTCTCATGATTGTATCGAGAGGAAAATTCATATTTTTTACCTTTTAAATTAAAGAAAACGAAAATAAATTAAGGATTCAACTCAAAAGCTCGATTAAAAAGCAACATGTTAGACCCAAGCAAACTAGAAAGTCACATTAATAATAATAAAAGCTGAAATTTGATTAATTGGGAAGCGGAAGAACAACTGAGGCATAAAATAAAACAAGGAGCTGGATATTGTAAAATGGTATAAATAGGTAAACTTCTAGAAAACCCAATAAGAAAAAAAAAATGCTAAAGCATAGTCATAACAAGGAGAAAGCAGAAGAAACAGAATTGAAAGACGAAACAGACCACTTTGTAAAATCCTGATACAAAAGTTTTGATCCCCTGGATGAAATTGACAATTTTATATGGAAATATGAAGATAAATCTTGATATGAAATCAAAAGCTAATAGACAATACAAATTGAAAAATACCCTCAAGGAGTTGTAGGGCCTGACATTCCTTTTTCTTTTTCACCCCTCAAGGAACATCTGTGAAATCAAGAATAATCTTGGTAACACAAGTAAAATAAATATATGAATCAAAATCCATAATTGGCATTGGACTAAATGGGAAAACAATAAAAATATGTACAATAAAATGAGCGAGAGTTCAAGGCTGCCTTCTCTCACTACTATTATTTAACCTCTAACAAAATTTAAAATGCTGCTCCTGAGTTTTCTCAGTCACCTGGACAAAGGAGCATCCTTCTTTAACATGATTAACAAATGTCTCTGTCTCATACGCAGCACCAGGTGAAATACTACAAAATTCTTTAAAATCAGTTACATGAGGAGCGTGTGTGCCTCTGCTGCTATTATTTCATACACTTCTGGAGTTGTTAAGCTGTGTAATTAGATGGGGAATGACATAAGAATAAAAGTCGAGGGGCGCCTGGGTGGCTCAGCGGGTTAAAGCCTCTGCCTTTAGCTCAGGTGACGATTTCAGGTCCTGGGATCGAGCCCCACATTGGGCTATCTGCTCAGCAGGGAGCCTGCTTCCCCCTCTCTCTCTGCCTGCCTCTCTGCCTACTTGTGATCTCTCTCTCTCTCTCTGTCAAATAAATAAATAAAATCT
>JAQQSY010001672.1:0-14201 GCA_028646535.1 Procyon lotor
GTGACTGCATCTTTGAAAAGTCTAGCTAGGGGAAGAAGAAGAAAGAAGGGAAGTGCTCCTTCTCCTGTGTCATTGTGCAAACTTCGCCTCCACAAGGGGTTAATTTCCAGTGTGTTCAGGTGATGTGGAGCTGATCCAAAGCAACAAGGAAACATGAGGTAGAAGGCATGGACCACTGCTGAGTTTTGCTCCCAAAAACAAAAGCAACATCAGAGGCAGTGGCCGTGACCTTTCTCCAGGATGCAGAGATGGTGCAAGTCATTACCAAGGACAACCTGGGCAGAGAGCAAGGAATGTGCAAGGACCAGGGGTATAGAAAGTATAAGCTGACTCCAGTCTGCACTGCATGGGATCTCTGCCTATAGGTCTAATTCACATTACCATTCTCCACTCTTCTTGGGAATTAACTACAAAGCATTCTTAAAAGCAAGCAAAAACATGTCAGTAGATAAGCAATAGTTTATTTTTATTTATTTACTTAATTTTTTTTATTTTTAAGTGATTATCATATATTTAAACTTCTTAGTGGTCTAAGATACATTAATGTCTCCTATTTCTATTGCATTTATTTCACAGGTTTTCATGGGTAGGGATTTATTTGTCATTTCCCTTCCAGTATTTATTTGATTATCTGATCTTGTTTCTAGATATTTTCCTCTGCCTATATGACCTTCTTTCTCATGCCTTAATATTAATAATCATCAAACTATAGAACTTAATGTAGAGAATCAGCCCAGAACATTGGTGGGAATGTAAATTCTCAAGTCATCCTGACTGACTTGGAAAGCTGGCTCCATCTCTTTGAAGTTGTGTAATCCTGAGGAAAATTATTTTTCCTTGTTTATAATATATAATATCAAACTTGTCGATCTTGAAGAGTCATGGTTGGAACTCAATATATTCATGCACAAAAAGCACTTAGGGCAGAACTGGACATAATGTATGTGCTATATCAGTCTCTACTATATATTTTCTGAGAGACCTGTAGTGCTGAAGATTCTCTAATCAAACATGGCCATCTCCTCTACAATCTCTTTTAATTTGGGTTTCGTCAAGGAGAGAGGATCTGCCCAGCATACAATATTTGTTTCTGGCAGTAGGTAAGAAGAAGAAAGCAATAAAAGATTTAGAAAAGGAAACAAATGGAAAGTGGAACTAATCACAAAGTTGTGTGTATTACATATGAAAGACAAATCTAAATGGAACCCTTGAGAGAAAACACCTACTACTAATGGGGTTTGCATCTTAATACAATTGTAGTAAAGTCTAGCTTAACATTTGAAGATTAGGCGATACTACAAATACAGACTTAAATATAGAATTTTGTGGTGAAATCTATGAATAAAAGCATTTAAATACATATCAGAACTAGTTAAGTGATATTGTACTTGCATATCCAAGTAATATTTATTTGACATTGATATTGTGAGGGCTTTATTCATGTTGACATGTATTTGTTTCTTCTCTACCTAATTAATCAGGATTTGGGGATTTTGACTTGTGGGATTTTGAAAACTTAGAGTCACATTTACTTAAAATATGGACCGTTTTTTTTTTAAATATTTTATTTATTCATTATTTGAGAGAGCAGGGAGAGGGCAAGGAAGAGAAGGAATTTTAAGCAGACTCCACACCCAGTGCAGAGGCTGATGCTGGGCTCGATCTCACAATCCTGAATCATGACTTGAGCTGAGATCAAGAGTGGGACTCTTAACCAACTGGGCCACCCAGCTGCCACTGGACCCATTTTTATAATCAGAAAATATAGAATAATGGAGGTTAGTGTCATAATGTCATTTTGGCACAATTGTAATTTAAATAAGGGCAAATCAGGAATTGAAAATCATCACTGTTTGTCTTATTCATTTTCATACTTATGCTTTAAGCCTCTTACTTACATTACCAAAGATGAAATCCATTTAAACTCCTGAGCATACATCAATTTTGTCTTGCCACTTCACTGTGCATTCTAAAAATCAATATACACTTAAGTTTTGTAAAAATTGTGCTTCCTTTCATTTTTGAGAATCTATGCTATGAACTAAAAAGAGTAATTTGGCATGGATTCCATTTTATACAAAGACACATTTCCATTATACCGATATTGACAAATTACTTACATACAAGCTTCCAGGCAGAATTAACTTGTAATAAAAGCCCTGTACTAGATCTCACTTTATCAAACTTTGAAAAATCACCCTAAAACTTTGCATCCTAGAATTCCACCATCTGCTGCATGATTCAATATTATATAACCTTTGCCAGATAGGATTATCAAATGACTCAATTGTACTTGCAACTAAGATAGGGCAATTTAATCCCAATTTATTAAATATAAAAAGGTCCAGACACTCTATTTTATCTCTATCCCCCTCTTTTTTGGCATCCTTATATTCTTTTTTTTTTTTTTTAAGATTTTATTTATTTGACAGAGAGAAACACAGTGAGAGAAGGAACACAAGTAGAGGGAATGGTAGCAGGAGAAGCAGGCTTCCTACTGAGCAGGGAGCCCGGTGCAGGGCTCAATCCCAGGACCCTGGGACCATGACCTGAGCCGCTTAATGACTGAGCCACCCAGATGCCCCCGCATCCTTATATTCTTGATATAGTTTTTACATCAATAAATTATTCTCACTGTCCAGGCACCTTGATTGGCATAAATTAGTGATTACATTACACCTTATAAAAGAGCTGTTCGGTAAATGCAGAAACTATAGAGGAATGAGATATGATCTTGGGATATACATTTGTATGTAAATTGTCATTTGCCCAGGTAGATGAGCATATGCAAGATCTCAAATTGCTCTCTTATAGAATAAATAATGGCTGAACATTACCTTTCTACATCTTGAAATGCGTAATAAACCATTTTTATAAATTCACTTTCGTGCAATCAGCAGACCCTAAAAAGCCTTACTTTGTCAGTACCTGAATCATCTCTTTAGGAAACTGCACAGAGAAAGCCTATTGCTTGTAAATTAAAAAAAAAAAAAAAATCAAATCACAGCAGGCAAGCAGAACAGGAAATGATAACAGACTCTTCCCTCACTGCCTCACCAACTATCTCATATTTAGTCAGTAGATTAAGTCATGGAAGATTAAAGCAGAAGCTTGCTCAGGGCATGTAGGAAATGCAAAATACTTGATATGCAAAAATGTAAAGTGTAAAAGAGGAAAAATGGGCTGGAAAAGCAATCGAGTTTAAAAAGTCCCCAAAGAATCTAAACATCACTCTATTATGTTTTTGAGGGATTGCCATAGTTTGAAGATAACCCAGGAAATCTATCAAAGTAACCGACAGGAGGGCAATCCAAATGATAAAGCCATTCTAATGAAATGCAGACAAAGATGAAAAAGAATTAAAAGTGACAAGTAAAATCCATTACAGAACAGCCTTTAACTACTGTAATCAGAATACAATTACTTACCTTGTCAATTAACAGCTGTGTGCCTCCTTTGCACATAGACAAAAGATCCTAAAAAGTGTCACAGAGACACTTGTAAAATATACAAAATGCAGTCATTTGAGTGGTACGCAGGGTATGCACGCCTCCAAGTGAAACATCCAAACGTCATTGAATCTACCGAGCCCACAATTAACTATGCTTCGATGGGTTAACAGTCACTCTTGCGGAGTGAACATAGCAGATTTGGGAAGTAATTAAAAGCTGCAAAATAATTACATTTCGATTCGTCAACTCCAAGAACATTTCTCACCAACTAGAAAAGCTCTACCTAAGTGGAGGAGAAAAAGTTCCTGCCCAAAACTATTCAGAAACTTGCACTATATGTCCAAGAGAAACAATAAATGAGATCCCCTATTTGGTGTGCTCTGAAACTAAAAATCCAATCATTTTCTTTGGCAAACTACTATAAACCTTAAACAAGAAAGGGGAAGAAAGTAGAACTTCTTGAACACAGAAAACATCTCAATTTGTAAATGTTCCCTGCTTTTTCGAGAGAACTTTGATTTGGACAAACATAGCCTCAACCCACAGAATAAAAGCTGAACAGGGTTACCTGATTTGGGAAGATTAACCTAAGGAGAGTTTGAGGAGAATGAAATCAAGAACAAAATCAGTTCACCACCTTGAAATGAAAAAGAAGCTATAGTAAATTTTTTTTTCCAAAGCCCATATTTGTCTTTTCCACTATAATAAAATTATAGTGTAAATGATTATTTATAGAAATTGGCATACTTCAGGTTTCACCATGGGATTTTTATTATAAATCACTAGCAAATAGTATTTTACTGAAGTTTTAAAAATATGATTTGACAAAGAAAAATAAGAATATGTAAAATGGAAATCAGAAAAATAATGAGTCATTCTATTAGACAACTCATTTAATTTAGAGAAATTACGTTGTTAAATACAACTACTTGCTATTATCTAAGCATTTTGGGGCATTTATGGAGACGTCATGAGGTCAGTCTCAGTCATGCCTTCTGCTTACCCTACCTTTTTTTTTTTTAAGATTTTGTTTTTATTTACTTATTTGACAGAGAGAGAGAGATCACAAGTAGGGAGAGAGGGAGGCAGAGAAAGAGGGAGAAGCCGGCTCTCTGCTGAGCAGAGAGCCCCATGCGGGGCTCGATCCCAGGACCCTGAGATCATGACCTGAGCCGAAGGCAGAGGCTTTAACCCACTGAGCCACCCAGGTTCCCCTTACCCAACCTTTTTGATAAAAATTTTTGTCAGTTGCAGCAGTGCAAAAATAAATGGCTAGAGTCTCAATACCGATGGAATAAAGCCTATGTGCTAATGTCATTGAGACTAAGTTCTCTCACTCAGCACCGTTAACCCTTGCCAGGAAACATGTTGAGGAGCCATCACCTGGGAGAGGCAGCAGCCTGCTACTCCACGTGCCTGAGGGGAGGCCTGTGCTCTCTGGATGCTGCTTTCCCCTATAACCCTGTTTGTGTTCTATCATCCAACATCTCCTTCAGTGTCTCAATTTTGTAACTGTTGATTCTCTGGGGGCTCGAGCTTTCTCTTGAAATCTAATCAGCATCCTAGGCTTCCCTCATTCTGTCTCCCACTCCTCAACCCTGTTCATGCACCCACTCTCACTTTGGAGACTGGCAGCAGGAGGTTCTCACTGGCTATGAAAATCTCCTAGAATCACGTTCCTTACGTAATTTAGGGCACTGCCACAATTGGGTTGCTCCATCTTCTGAGCTGTACCTTTAGATCAAGTTTCTCTGTGTGCCCACCAAGATTTTGAAGACTTGCACAGCTCACCGAGACCAATGAGGCCCACAGACGATCTAGTTATTCTTGTTTCAGACCATCTATCCCCAGCTTCTGCCATTTTCCCAGATGTTCTCACAAAGCTTTATAATCAGACCTACTGAACATACAATAGGCCTGAAATCAAGGTCCTATACTGACTCTGAGCCTTAGGCATCACTGCGTAGGCCCTACTCACATATGAAATGCATTTTGAGCTCTCCCACCACCATATCTTCCCTTTCTCTGGGATTCAAAACAAAGACAAATAAGAGAAGTCAGTTCCTTTCTGAGGTATCAACTTAATTCATACGTTACCTTGGGATTTGTGAATTTCTGACAACAAAAATATCTTTAATGATTAAACATCTCCACATGTGTCATTTTATTATTATTATTATGCTTAGATTAAGTTAGAGGAAATTTAGTATTTATATTGGTCGCAGTTCTTTGCAAAGTGTATGGGTTCTGTTAAGCTTGGAAGGTGAACAGATCTTATTCAGCCATATAAAGTTAGACACACTTAGCCTCAAATACATTTCTGAGTAAGTATTATAATGACCAATTTGGGAAGAAGTGGAAAATAATAAGTGTATAGTAACAATCAGTACCATTTGTTCTTGGCTTTGTCCTTTATTTCTTTATAATACTGCTGAGTCTCTAACATTACAGTGTTCTCCCCCACATAATTAGAAATCCAGAGAGTTCCTTTGGAAAGGAAGACACAGTAAACTGAATTTATTAACAAATTTGATTATAAACACCTACTATTTCTTACAGAGTTCATACCCCTTCACTAAGTCCAAATAATTGTACATATCCATTCCGGAAAAACTCATAATATTATATTTGTTATTGTGGTGTGTGTGTGTGTGCGTGTGTACCAGCAGATTCCACACTATTGCCCTTTATGCCCTCGCAAGGCCAATTAGCAGAATTTCCAATTATGGAGGAGGCTAAAAAAGTTTTTCATTAAAATTCTTTTTGTTGTAGAGAGGATATTCGTGTCAAGAGTTTCCAAAAACACAATCCCCTTGGAAACTCCTGACTCCAAGTAACACTGAACAGGAAAACCTCCAACACGTTGCAGTTGTTATGAAAATATTCCTCCTGTTAATGGTAGATCTTAGCGCTTAAACTGCCAATAAACATGGTTACCTAGAAATTGAACATCAAGGAAATTGTCAAGGGCTGATCTTTTAGTGGCAGAAGTACAGATGGTACTGGTGGGAGAGTCTGCATTGTTCTGTGGATTCCCCAGGAAAGATTTACCTAAGAACCCTAAGGATCAGAGCTCTAAAGAAAGATAGCCAGGAGGAAAGTACCAAGTAAAGAGCAGTTCACTGAGGACAGTACACTCAAGGTGGACGAGCAGGCCCAGAGGTCGTAACTGCCCTGAGGCTACAGGGCTTCTTTCCTTTTGCGTCAATGGTGTCTCCTGTCTTGGACAGGGTAGTCTAAAGGAGGCCGCCTCTGAACATTTGGGGACTCCTCCCACAGATTGGGAGGGGGAGTTTTTGACCCTGCAAGATTTATACCTTGACCTTCCATGGAGTGTGGAGTGGGAGAGGAGGGAGATTGTGTAACTGCAACACAAATGCTTTATCATGAGTGTAGGGGTTACCCTGCAGCAGAAGCAGAAGAGGAGAGCGCATGCTCTGCACCTGTGTCTCTTGCTCTGTTAGCCCCAGGGTTTCAAAGAACTAAATCATACTAACACGTAACCTATGTACCACCATTCTTGCTCCCAACTCAAGTCTACCTGTCTACTCTTGTTCCCCCCTCAAGGACTGGGGACTCTGTAATCTTTCAGGTCAAGGAATGATGTTTGCTCGGGACATTCCTTCCACTGCTCAAATCTAGCTTCTCCCTAATGAAATTATCTTTCGAGAGTTAAATTTCCTTTACACTCCATGGAAATTTCGTTTTTATATTTAGATCTCTATGAATATTTTCAATTAAATAGTGCTAGATCCCTATGTATCATATTTTTCCAAATAAGAGGTGTATATGAATCATGATTAATTTTATTTTTAATCACTTTAGGTCAACCCTACGGGTTAGCTTCATTAGAAGGAAAACAATGGTGTAATTTCAGATCTAGGAACCTTAACTCCTCTCTCTCCCACCTCCAGCCACAACGTGATGGTGAATGGCATTTCAGATGAAGAGAGGTTTTTCTTCTTTTGTTACTGCACAGGAGTCATACAACAAACAGTGTAACACTGTCTTCCACTCCTTGCAAAAGGATTAAAAGCATTTTATCTTGAATTCTGGATTTGAATAAAAAAAAAGTATAAAGAGAATATGAGAACAGTAGGTGGTTGTGAGAAAAATAAAGGAATGTTTAAGACCAACTTTGGCTGCTTCACAATTCTCACTTTGAGAAAGCGTAACCAAGAAACATGTGGACACAACAGGAGGCACTCTGGATCTTTCATTATTTAAATGATCTCTCTAGCATTTGAACATACATTTATATTTCAGTCTTAAAACAATTTGGAGGACAGGTGTCACTTTGTACTCATTCCTTTTCACTAGTTCAATATTTTTCATTAGCATTTTTTAATAATCTACAGAGAGTATTTACCAATATGCCTTCATGTCACATGGGGGTAAGATCTGGATTGCTTGTGAAGAAATAAGTGCCATACAGTTCTTCGACAACTGATGCATTTTAAGTCCCCAAATTTACAGACAGAAAGATAGAGGAGAGGTTCACTCCACACTCCATTAAGAAACAATTCTCAAAATTGGATAATGTTAAAGCTTCCAGGACACTTAGAAATCACTCAGGTAAATTCATGGAATTTGGAGGAAGTGAAAATAGTCTTTCAGATGTGAGGAAAGGAAGAAAGAGATTCAGGTATAAGGGATGTATCAGGAAAGAAACTAAAGTACAGTAAGTTGAGCACAGTGTCATTTGCTTTTGACAAGTCATTGACAGAATGATCCCTAACACTAAAATAAAGCAAGATGAAAAGTTTGCTCAGTAGATATGGGAGAGAGAAAAGAATGAATGCAGTTAGATATTTTTAAGTGGTGAAGGGATATAAGAAAAATCCATTTCCCAAAGATGTCCATGTGAGAGATCATCCAAATCTGTAGCTATACCTTAGAATAGTCTTCATTTAACTTAAATTAAATCAAATCTTGATTCTCCGATGACCTATTTTCCTTCATTGCTCCCTCATTTCCTTCAACCACTGAATAAGTTCATATATATACTACGTGCTGCATTTATGTATAATGTGCATAATGGTGAAGAAAACCAACCTTAGAGGAACTTACAAATTAATAGTGGGTTGGGAGTAAGCAATATGGATCAAATAACTAGATAAATGTAAATGACTTACTCTGATAAGGAAACATATAGTGAGTAAAGAGAAGTGCCAATGGAAGGAGGTATACCAAGTAGCAGAGGTTGGGAAGGCATTTCTAAAGCACATATGATCCTGCTGGGTTCCTTCCCTACCTAGTTGCTAGCCGGACTCAACATGACCTTCAATTTTGTTAATTTTTTTCTATTTTTCTGACACTAAGTTTCAAATTTCTGACCTGAAATTAACCAGTGTCCCTGACAAAGGCTGATTTTTACCCCCCAGACGTGAGGAACAATCTTAGCTCTATTAGATACACAATAGCAAATCCCAGTTCATCTCCATGCTTCCAACATTCATTGGTTAACTGTTCCCTACCTCTGAAACTCTCTTTGCTAAAGTGATGGTGGATCTCCCGGCTAAATTTTATGTATCAAACAAACCACTCAGGATACAGCAAACTCTTCATGTTACATTGCAACAAAAAAAATCAGTTCCTTAATTTTTGACAGATTTCTAACCGTGGATGAATTTTAATATATACTTGAGATTTAGGCACTTTTGCCCCAAGAAGTTTAGGTCATATATATGGGAATTCTTCATTATAAAATATAAAAATAAAATCACGCAACAACATGATCTAGATATGTTACAAAACACAATTGACATGTATAGGAAGAAGACAGCTCTTCATCAGAGATCTCCTTTCCTATTCCTGAAGATTTCTAGATGATGCAGGCTGAACAGAACTGAACTAGTCCACTTGTCAAGGAAATCTTACCAGGACACACAAACGACTGCCAAGAAGCGAAATGGCATGATGTCCACAGATGAAGGATCTGACTATGAAGTGTCATGGTCACTTCACAGGGCTTGGATCTCTGCAGATTATTTTCCTTATTAGTCAAAATCCTAACAAATATAAATGAAAGAAATGCTCTTTGGACATAAAAACCTTATTATAGGTTTTCCTATACCTGAAAAGAAAGGATTATGTCCTAGAAGTGATGTAATCTTGCACATTTGGTCTTTGATATAGTGTGATTTTAACTAGATAGACTACACGATCCAAATAACAATAACTGGTATTGATTTGATTTTTACAACACACATTTCACAGAAATCCCACAAGGAAACAGAACAAATGAGATGCTCATTTTTTTTCAGGTGACTAGATGGAAACAGCAGGATTCTTCTTCTTTGCTCACATTGCACAATAATTCTTTTTGAAAATTTAATTAATTTCATTAGGATTCGATTGAAGTGCCTTCAAAATACACCCACATTTTGACTACTTCTCATCCGCCACTGCCACCACCCTGATCTGAGCCACCATATTTCTCCTCTATTATCACAATATCCCCTAAGTGTTTTCTCTGTTTCTGGACTTGTCAACCTTCAGTTTACCTCAACCCAGCAGCCAGAGTGATCCCGTGGGAACAGTGGCCAAATCTCATCATGCCTATGGTCAAAGCCTTGACTGGTTTCCTACAACTTGCAAAGTGCTTCATAATCTAGCACCCAGATGCGTCTGTTCCATCTCCTCATCTTCTGCCTCCACCCACATTCCTGTTCACTCTGCCCTGGCTACGGTGGCCTCTTGCTGCCCCTTGAATACACTACCATCCATCTCAATGATCTCATCTCAAAGCTGGTGGATAGGTTTTTCCCTCTTTTAGAAAGCTCTTCCCCTAGACACCTGCATGGTTAGTTCACTCAAATGTCATTTAAAAAGGGGCCTTCTCTGGCCACCCTATATAAAACAGTTGTTCTTCTACATTAGTTCTTATCCCCTTTCTATGTGTTTTTCCCTTGCATTCTAATATCCAAATGCTACATATTTTACTTCTCCACTTTTAAAAATTACCTGGCTGCTCCAGCTAGAATGTAAGTCTCATAAGGGCAGAGTATTTATCAGTTGAACTTACTACAGTCTCTGCCCATCTATGGAGTATTTGGCAGAGAGTGAGTGTTTAATCAGTCAGTATCTGTTGAATAAGTTTGGGAAGTTTCCAGATGTTAAACAATTAATGAAGGCCCTATGACTAACAGTGAAGGATGCTGTATTCAAATTAGGTCTTTCTTATTTGCTGGTGTTTTATTTATTAATTTGTGATACCTGCTTAACTTTCTTAAGTGGCACTTGCGGCCTTCTAAAACTAGGACTTCAGAGGGAATGTTTAGATATAAAACATTTACCCTGGAGCCTGACTTGCGGGTAAAAAAATGACAGGGTCACATTTAATCCTCCAGTTACAGTGAGAACATCTAAAAACCCTATTCAAGAAGCAACACCAGGCCTGCGCCTTGATCCCTTTCTCCTCTGCTCCCCAATGGGGTCTCTACATCTTGATGCAAATGTGTTCTTTGCTCAACAAGTATGCAGAGTTTGGAAAAATCAAGGGAGATTTGATACACTTTAACATGAAAGTGCAGTTAGGCTTTGAGCCTTTCAAAGCTCTAACAGTTATGGATAAAACAGATACAAATAAATAATTCAGGAAGAAGAGGAGTCACAAGAGCCACAACCACTAGTCCAAAATTGCCTTAATAAATGGTTGGCCCCATATTCCCTCTCCTTCCATTTCCTGAATGTATCAATTCGCACTAGCTCACAAAATCGTGGTTTAAATCCAATGGACATTTTGAAAAGTTAAAAAAAATTTTTTTTTCCAAAGGCATACAATGGTGGAAGGAAAATGAAAGAGGTTAAGGACCAATTTTATTTCTTAGACTCCCTAACTCCCTCTTCTTTCTCCTTCAGTTGTCATTTTATCCACTTATAGAAGAACGAATAAAACTGGGCATAGCTTCTGTGGCAATTGAAAAAGTTCTAGTTAAAAAAGTCTAAGATAAGTAATGAAATGTTAAAACACAGTTTTAGCTAAACTACAGTACTTTTGTTTTATATTGTACTCACATTATCTTTCATTCATGTGATTGCAAAATATTTAGATAATATTGTAAGGAGGGAGAAAACCCTTAGGTTCTCCTGTCATAGCAAATATCTCTCATTGATGGGAATAAAATGCCAGAAAAACTTATGTATTGACAGAGAATAAGAGAACAAACACAATACATTCTCTATCTGAGATTAAAAAAAAAAAAAGAAAGATTCCATTTTCTCAACAATTAATTTCAAAGACTATTGCATGCTGGTCTTCAGAGGATAGAGCAAGTTAGAAGCAAGACCAACAATTTCTAAAATTCTTAATTGAGTATTTCCAGTGAGTTGATGCTACGCTAAAGAGAGATAAAACTTGGGATTTGTTTTTCTTAGTCTACAATGTACTGATTAAACTTCATTCCCCTCAGCAGTCAAGTCAGCGAAGCAAAAATATATAGTGAGGTACTGTGGAAGTCTGGAAAAGTTAGTTCGTTTTCATGGTAAGATCCACCTTACTAATGAGAAATTATTTAGGCACTTGAGACATTCTAGCTTTCTCTCATTAGTAAGTTTGTAAACACTTAGTGCTAACTGATAAAATCATGTCCCCACGACTCCCAATAGCTACAGAAAGCTTCTATTAAAGAATAATGCCTTCTGAATAATACCTTTACTCACCTTATTTATTTGCTAGAGAAACCATTTTGGTACAAAAATCACTCTCAAAATGTGTACTTAACTAACCTTAGTAAATGTGAGAACAACAGTTCAACTAGATGTCATATAATAAAGCTTCCTCAGCGGATTTTCTATAAATATTTTTAAGGCAAATAGCACTATAGTTGCTTTTATTTATATTGATACAGTTAAATATTTGTCAATGTTTACCTAATTTCACTTGAATCCCCTTGGTGAACTTAAGAAAGGGAAAACTTTGGGAATGGTAATATAAAATCTGTCATTTAAAAAATACATGTTTTTAGGAAGAAGCAGTATTTTTAACATAATTAAAAATTAAAAAGAAATTTTAAGTACTGCACAATATTTTCAAATTCATGATTTTTATGGTTCTTTTTGAGCTTAAACAAAACATAAATTGCTATAATACCACATAGTAATTTCTGTTATTTCAAAATATTACTGATTAATCCATTAAACGGCCTCTCTCAAAATAATACCCAATTAAAAATATAGGTTGATCTAATTATTAAATGTGTAATTTTCTAAGAGATGTTATATCTTACAAATCTTATAAGCGTCTAGATTACACAAAATTGTCAGGAAATGAAAATCAAAACCAGAATGAGAGATGACCTCACCTCTGTTGGGATGGCTATCATCAAAAAGACAAGAGAGAACAAGAGCTGGCAAGAATATGGAGAAAAGGGAATCCTTCCTCATGCATTGCTGATGGGAATGTAAACTGGTATAGTCACTATGGAAAATAGTATGGAGGCTCCTCAAGAAATTAAAAATAGAACTCTCATATGCTTCAGCAATCCATTTCTGGATATATATGCAAAGGAAACCAAATTATCATCTCAAACAGATATCTGCACTCCCATGAACACTGCAACATTACTCACACTAGCTAAGGTATAAAAATAACTATCAATTGATAAATGGATCAAGAAAATATGATATATATTTATATCCATATGTAAAGAATGGAATACTCCTCACCCTTAAAAGGAAGGAAATCCTGCCATTTGCTACAATAGGGATGAATTTGGAAAGTGTTGTGCTAAGGGAAATAAGTCAGACAGAAAGAGACAAATACCACATGGCATCACTTCCATGTGGGGAAAAGAAAGTTGAACTCATAGAAACAGAGTAGAATAGTTATTGCCAGGAGCTGAGGAATGAGGGGATATGAGGTGAGACTGGTAAAAGGGTACAAACTTTCAGCTATATGATGAAGACGTTCTGAGGATCTGACCTACAGCATGGTTGATAATATATATTAAACCTTAAAATAATTGGAACTTATTTGGCTCGCATAAAAAAACATGGTTCTACCCAGACACTTAAATAATATCATCAGTCCTTTCTTTCTTATCTTTACTTCCTCTAGTGTTTTGTGCTGTGTTGTCTCCGAAAGACTGGTATTTGCCCTGTGATGTCCACTGGCAGTCCTACAAACTGAATAATACTATTCATACCAGCAGAAGAGCTGCTTCCATGTGCTTGAAGGAGATTATGTGATCACAGAATCAATCTCTATAATCTGAGAAAGGGAATTCTAAGAATGGTACCAGATTTGATATTATATGAACCTCTATCAATAAAGTTAAAAATTTGGGAAAAAGAAGACTGTCTAACAATGACTACATGACAAATGACTAATGATAAATCAGCTTATCAAAAGTATTCAAAGATCTACACGCAAGAGTTAATTTACAGCTGAGCTCTACATAATTTCTAATAAGAGGTATTTCTGATACTATGCAAATATCTAATTTTATTATGAGTCCCACAAAAGCAATACAACAAAACTAAAGATGATGGCATAAAACAAAAAAATAGATGCATTGCTAATTATGAATATAGTAAAAGTTCTAAAAAAATTAGGAATATCAAATATCAAAGTGCATATCAAGTCACATATCAGATGCAAGAATGGTCTGAATAGAAAATGTAGCAAAGTGAAAGGAATGACCACATAATGATGTCAGCATATTCAGAAAATCCATTAGAAATGGATAAAGAAGATGTGATATATATATATCACATCATACACACACACACACACACACACACACA
>JAQQSY010001673.1:0-14200 GCA_028646535.1 Procyon lotor
CTCATCCACTCACTCACTCATTCACTCACTCACTCACTCATCCACTCACTCATTCACTCACTCATTCACTCACTCATTCACTCACTCACTCATCTACTCATTCACTCACTCACCCATCCACTCATTCACTCATCCACTCATTCACTCATCCACTCATTCACTCACTCACTCACTCATCTACTCATTCACTCACTCACTCATCCACTCATTCACTCATCCACTCACTCACTCACTCATCCACTCACTCACTCACTCATCCACTCACTCACTCATTCACTCACTCATTCATCCACTCACTCACTCACTCAATCACTCACTCATCCACTCATTCACTCACTCACTCACTCACTCATCCACTCATTCACTCACTCACTCATCCACTCATTAACTCATTCACTCATCCACTCACTCACTCACTCATCCACTCATTCACTCACTCACTCATCCACTCATTCACTCATTCACTCATCCACTCATTCACTCACTCATCCACTCATTCACTCACTCAATCACTCACTCATCCACTCATTCACTCATTCACTCACTCACTCATCTACTCACTCAGTCATCCACTCCTCATTCATTCATTCACTCATTTTCTCATTCATTCATTCATTCATTCTCTCACTCATTCACTCATCCACTTATTTACTCATTCACACGCTCACCTACTCACTCATTACTCATTCATTCATTAACTCACTCCCTCATTCACTCACTCACCCACACATTCGTTCACTCACTCCCTCCCTTCCTCCCTCACTCACTCACTCATTCACTCAGTCACACATTCATTAACTCACTCTCATTCACTCACTCATTCACACACCCATTCACTCATTTACTCACTCACCTACTCACTAACTCACTCATTCACTTACTTCCCGACTTCTACTGACTGCCTGCTCTGAGTGCTCACTAAGGTGAGAAAGATGAACTGTTGGGAGGTCACACAGCAGAAGGACAGACAGGTGACCAGGATAATAGAATTGTTAAGTTCCCGTGGGTGCACAGAGATGAGGGAGCCTGGAAGAAGTGACTTAATGGCAACCTCTGGCTCTGTGACATCTTGCACAGAGACTAGCGGATGGTGAAGGTCAGCTTCAGGGGCGTGGGTCCCTGCTGGCCTGGCTCACAGCTCACATTTCAGACTTGCCAAGTTTGGGTTTTTAAAGTTAGGATGCCCACAGAGTGGTCCTGACACTATTGGGGTCCCAGAGGGACAGACCCAGCTGGCATTCCCCGGGGTGTTTCCCAGCCCCTGGAACCAGAGGACTGTTAAGTTAGCTTCTAGACACTGAGGCATGCAAGGGCTTTGGTGGGAGTGACCAGGACCTTGGAGACACAGGAGGAACTCGCTTTGCAGCAGGAGCCAGTGGCTGTCACAGAAGAGGGCGCCAGGGCTGGGGTGCCCGGAGGCCTGGCCTCCATAGACCCAGCTGCCCTGCCTCTCTGCAGTCACATGGCTCCCCAAGTCTTTTCCTCCAGAGAACTGCTTGTTCCGTGCATGCGTCTTCCCTGGCTGCACTCACCCATTCCAGGGAGCGGAAGGTGATGGGTGTTGAGTTCCTCCCCCCATCTCCACACAGCTAAAGGGGGCTTGACCCCAAAACTGTTAGAATTCGAGTTGACAGGAAAAGAAGGCCAAATCTTGGAGGTTACACAGTTCAGCTTCTTCATCTCACCCGCATTCTGGCAGGAAAGAGGCAATATCCCCACGTGGGTGATTGAAGGGGGTGTGTTTGCTGCTGGGGTGTCGGGTGAGAGGACAGAGAAGGGCAAGAGCAAGAGGCCGTGACCACCCAAGGGTTGCAGAGCAAGGAGAGGGCGCTGCTATCCCAGAAGCTGGTGAGAAGGGGTAGAGGAGCCCCCCTGCATCTGCCCAACCTTTTGATGGGATGGAGAACAAATTCTGGAACCTTCCTCCTTCCCTCTCTCCAGACTCCTGCCTGCATCTCTCATTGGCAGGAAGCCAGAGACCCAGGGAAATAGTATTCTTGAGACAACCTTCTGGCATCATCCTTAAGCGTGGGGCCTCGGGCTCATCCTTGAGTCAGCCTCCCGGGGCCCGGAGAATGTGACCAGGAAGGCAGAATAACCAGCAGAGTACATGAAAACACAGACAGGAGATTCAGCTGGCCAAGGTCAGTTACAGCCTAGGCACCTAGTAGATACTCAACAAAAATCTGAATTTCTCTCCATGATTTTTTTAAAGATCTTATTTATTTATTTATTTATTTATTTAGCAGAGAGATAGAGAGCACAAGTAGGCAGAGCGGCAGGCAGAGGGAGAGGGAGAGGGAGATACAGCCTCCTGCTCCGTGAAGGGCTCCATCCCAGGATCCTGGGATGACGACCTGAGCCCAAGGCAGCCGCTTATCCGACTGAGCCACCCAGGCACCTATGAATTTCCCTCCATGACTAAGAAGAGTCACTGAGATGGAGAGGAAGGGGCTGGTAATGATTCAGGAGGCCCAGGGCAAGGCTGACCTAGGCCTCCTTGGGCAGGCTGTTCCGGAACATTCCGGGACTCCCTTTGCTCATCGGTCCACTCTCTGAGTCACTGAGTGTTCAGATGCTCCCCACTCAAGGCCATGAAGTACATCTGTGAATGCACTGTGGGGTATTCCCTTCCCTGGAGCTCTGTCTGGAGGCTCCTCAAATGCTGGGGAAGAGGACGCGGAGAAGGTGACGTGTGTCTTCTGAGTTTGGCCTTAGCCAGGACCTGGGGACCAGCAGCCGGCTCAGCCCCTGGGGAATCCGTGTGACCGGCTGAATCACAAATGGCACTGGCAAGAAGATTATGATGTCATGCCATGGCCAGGCTGTCTCATCAGGATGTGGCTTACTAAGGGAACCTTCCGCTCTCTGCTTTGGCTCCCTTCTGCAGTGGGGGCTGGGGGCTCCAATGACCCGGGAAGATCCTTCTGCTTCACCACAAGGGCTTCAAAATTCTCAGCCCCGGGCACCTCCTCGTACAGACTCAGGTGATGGAGCCACTCATCTTTTATCAAGACTTGTTTTATAAATCTGAGAACAAGTGTTGGGGCCCGATGTGCCTGGGCGTGAATCCCGGCCACACCATTCACCAGGCGTGGGGCCTTGGGCAGGTGTCTTAGATTCCCTCCTGGTAAACGAGGTTTTCATAAGGAGTAAGTGAATTAGGGCAGACCCTGCTCCCCCTGCACTCGGGTCCCCAGCCTCCGCTTCCCACTGAGCCGATGAGCCTCGCCCCGGCCACCTTGCTCTGTTGTTGATCACCGGTCTGTTTCCCTGCCGGCCGTGTGCTCTTCAAGGGCTCGGACTCACCCTGCTCATCTCTTCATCCTCCACCACTTTGTGCCCTAGGAGGGCGAAGGTCCTCCACCACCAGGGCTGGGGGCTTCCAGGAGATTGTCCCAGGTATTAACTAGGCTGCGGCTTTACTCACCAGAGTGGGGGATGTGCCAAGATGCTCTGGGTCACATTCTCTGTCTCGATGTTCACTCCCTCTGTCACTCCTGTTTGTTCACTCCCTCATTCATTCCCCAAACCTTCACCTAGTGCCTCCGAGTGCCCGGGAGCGGAGAAGAGGAAGACAGGACCTCTGGGGGAGAGATAGCCATATAAGCAGGACAGCCCCCCACCATGGGCTGTGGGGACAACTGGGGCAGCCCTGGACGGTCTGAGAACCCAGGAACATAGAGGCTGCCCACAGTGATTGTCCAGGGGACAGACGAGGGACCTGGAAGCCAGAGGCCTGTGGTGATTCTGGGACAGGGCTTGTGGTTTCCTGTCCAGGACTGTGTCCCATCGGGAAACAGGTGCCGGAGGTTCCTGCAGGAGGGGTAGTAGGGGAGCTCTGGGGTTGTTTGAGGGGTCTCCTGAAGAGACAGCTCCCAGGGCTGCCGGGGTTGGGGGTGGGAGGCTTTGACCCCTCACGGTCTGATCATGCCCTCCTGGAACTTATCCTCACATCCAGGCAGCTAGAACGAGCTGAACTTCTCTCAAAAGGAAGTTGCTGTTTGAGAAATAAAATGAACTTCAGATGAGCAGATGACATAGAGAAGTGATTCCTAATGGGATGTACTTTCCTGACTTGAATTAATGCCGGGTTCTCAATTTCCTGCCGATTTATCAACCCCTGTGTTGTCTCAGCCCACCAGGGCTACTGTAACAGAATCCCGTGCGTCGGGGCCTTATGAACAGCAGGCGGGTACCTCTCACCATTCTGGAAGTCTGAGCTCAGGGTGCCAACATGGTTGGGCTCTGCGCGGGTAGTTGCTGACGCCTGGCTGTGTCTGCCCGCAGTGGAAGGGGTGAGGGACCTCTGTGCCATCCTTTTCTAAGGAATCCCATCGTGGGACTCCTCTCTCATGACCCAAGCACCTCATGGAGGTCCCCCCTCCAAATACCACCACATTGGGCTTTAGGATGTCAACATGTGAATTTGGGGGGCCACACACATTCAGACAGATAGTAGGTGTCTTAGTGGTTGCATGCCTGGGATCCTTGAAAGCATTTCCCACCTCTAGTTTCTGGAGGGGACTTTACAGTTTGTGAAGTGCTCCCCTGCGTGTGCTCTTCGTGGAGTTTCCCCGCGATATCCACCGACTGTACAGAGCCGCAAACTGAAGCTCAGTGAGGTTTATGTCTTCTTCCCAAGACCACGCAGCGCAGGTGAGAGGTGGGGGTCCGCTTTACTCTGACTCCCTACGAGGGATCTGGAAAGGACACTGCATGCCTTGGTCTTGTTCCAGAGCCCACCTGCTGGTGCCTGGACAGCAGCCCAAAGGGGCACCCCCAGTGAAATTCAAAGATTTAACTGTGGGGAGCCAAAAATGAGAACCCCTGGGGAAACTTCTCTTCAGAGAGAATGTAAAGAAACAAAATTATTGAGGTACTTGGGTTGTGTTGTGTTGTGTTGGTTGGGTTGTGTTCAGAACGTTTTTAGGGAGGATGCAACCTCTTTAAGAAAAAAGCCTACCATGGGGGGCCCGTGGGGTTGGAGAGCACACAATAGCTTCTGCTGCCGTGGGCAAGATGCCAAGCATTACTGGGCATCTACTCTGGGTCAGACTAGAAGCCTTCCAGATACGGCCTGAAAAACCAGGATAATATCATAGCCTTTAAAACAAATCCGGGGCAGAGCTTAAAAATAAAATCTTTAAAACAAATCCGGGGCTTAACTAAGCCCAGCTGAGCCGATACTAAGAAACGTATTTTATTTTATTTTATTTTATTTTATTTATTTTATTTTATTATTTTTATTTTATTATTTTATTATTTTATTTTATTTTATTTTTTTATTTTATTTTATTTTATTATCATTTTTGGGGGGAGGAGAGGGAGAGGGAGAATCTTAAGCAGGCTCCACGCTCAGTGCACATCCCGACGCAGGGCTCGATCTTACGGCCCTAAGATCGTGACCTGGGCCAAAAATCAAGAGTCAGATGCTGGAACAACGGAACCGTCCCAGCGCCCTAAGAAACATATATTAAATAACCATCTTTCCTGCTTATAATAATTAATATATATTTATTTGAGTAGATTTGGAAAATACAAAAAATAAACAAAAGCACATGGAATCGCACCTTTGAGAGATGTTCGCTTTCAACATTTTGACATTTATCCTTCTTCGGCCAGACGTCCCACCACTTGTGAGCGTACTGGGTACAGTGGTATTGAGCGGTATTTCCCATTCAACAGTGTTTCCTTGTTGTATGACTTTGTGGAGGCAAGAGAGCCTGCTGGGTAAAGTAATTGAGTTCCGGAGCGAGTCCCAGCGTTTGCTAGCTGTGGACAAGTCTACTCAGTGCCCCTGGGCCTTCATTTCCTCAAATAAAGTAGAGATGAGCACAGTACCTGTCTCACCTTCTCCTGGGAGCAGTGAACTGGACGTGCTTAGAACAGGCCTGGCATACAGCCAAGTTCTAAGTATTTGACGGCGCTCCTATTCTTGATAAAATTAGTTAGGACACCCCAGCTACTTACTTTATGCATTTATGCAATGACATTTCCTCACACCTGCTGTGTGCCCAGGACTCTTCCAGAGAAGCAGGATGCCTGTGTCTAGGATGAGCCGATGCGACCCGTGTTCTTAAGGGTCTACACACGTGCCCGGCACACGCCCCCACTCCGAGCACGTTCTCTGAGCAGCCACATCAACGCTGGCGTCTTCCAGGGCCTTCTCACACATGGGGCCGCATTTGGTTTTTTTCTTCCAAGTCTTTATTTAAATTCCAGGTCATGTAAGATTAGTCTCAGGTGTAGAATTTAGTGCTTCAGTGCGTCCGCACACCGGCCGGTGCTCATCACCACAGGTGTACCCCGTCATCCCCATCACCTGTTTCCCCCATCGCCCACCCACCTCCCCTCTGCTAACATCAGTGTGTTCTCTAGAGTTCAGAGTGTGTTTCTTGGTTTGCCTCTCTCCTTTTTTTTTCCCCTTTTCTTCTTTTTTTCTTAAATTCCGCATATGATCCTATGGTATTTGTCCTTCTCTGAGCCACTCATTTAACTTAGCATTATGCTCTCTAATTCTCTCCACGTTGCAAATGGCAAGATTTCATTCTTGTTGATGCCTGAAAAATAGCCCATGGTGTGTGTGTGTGTGTGTGTGTGTGTGTGTGTGTGTATCACATCTTTATCCATTCATCAGCTGATGGACTCTGGGGCTGCTTCCATAGTTTGGCTATTGTTGATAATGCTGCTATAAACATTGTGGTGCATGTACCCCTTCAAATTAATATTTTTGTATCCTTTGCATAAATACCTAATAGTGCAATTGCTGGGTCGTAGGGTAGTTCTCTTTTTAACTTTTTGAGAAGCCTCCATACTGTTTTCCAGAGTGGCTGCACCAGTTTGCACTCCCACCAACAGTGCAAGAGCCTTCCCCCTTCTCCGTATTTTCATCAACACTGTTGTTTCTTGTGTTGTACATTTTAGCCATTCTGACGTTGTAGCCAATCTGAGGTGATGTTTCATTGTGGATTTGGTTTGTATTTCCCTCTTGTGGAGTGATGTTGAGTATCTTTTCATGTGTCTGTTGGCCATCTTGGTGTCTTCTTTGGAAAAAAAAATGTCTATTCATATCTTCTGCCCATTTTTTAACTGGATTATTTGTTTTTAGGATGTTTAAATTTATAAGTTCTTTATAGATTTTGGGTGCTAACCCTTTATCAGATATGTCATTTGCAAATATCTTCTCCCATTCTGTGGGCTGCCTTGAGTTTTGTTGATCACGTTGCTGCACTTAATTTCTGTAACGATGCCAAGAAATCAGCATTGTCTCCCATTTCACAGCTGTTGACATTTAGACTTGGAGCAGGCAAGTCGCTTGCCGTGTGATGCAGTGATGGGTGCTGTCTGATGCCCAAGGCCTGGCCCGCTCCAGACCACCCTGCTGTCCATCTGAGCAAGCCAGGTTAGCACTGTAGATTCTACCATTGATTTGTCCGGCATTGATTATTGCTCTGGCTGGTGTGGTGTGTGCACCAAGGGAGGCTCTTCATTCCAATTGTCACCCACCTCTTGCCCCCTCTAATTTCAGGCCAACTGCCACCTCTGTACTTCTCTTAGGCAGCTGAGACTGGGATTCCCCCCGAGAGCCAGCCCTTTCCCCAGGGCCTGGCAGATGCCAAGTACTCCATAAATGTGTGCACAATTCAGCCAAAAACATTGACAAGCAAAAAGTTCTTGGGACTGAAGACCTAAGAAGGACAAAGAAAGGAAATGGGGCCTTTACTTTGGAGAAGACTTGGGACATCCATACCCAAGGGGCTGTGGGGTCAGTTGTGGGGGGGGTCCAGTAGTAAATTGGGGAAAGCTTAGGTTTGTGGTCAGGTCAACATGGGTTCCATCCCTGAGTGACCTTGAGCAAGTGTCCTTATCTTCCTTGGCTCCATCTGTAAGATGGGGCCGACGCTCCCTGCCCCACAGCAAGGAGGACCGTGTGAGTAAATGTGCTCAGAGTGGCCATGTGTGCCGGGCATGCGTTTAGGCCCTTAATAGCAGAGGTCTTGTCTGCTTTGCTCTAGAAATGAATATTTTTAATTTAAAAATATGTGAGGGCATGTTATTGCATAAATGAATACTCCCCCTGTATGAGTCCCAGGGGGTAGTTATGGGGGGGGGGTGGGATGAGGGGACGGGGGAAAGGATGGCTAGATGAGAGAGAAACATGAGAGCAGAGGCGAGGTGCCAGGGCTGGGGCCGGTGCACCCTCGGTCCAGCTCCTGCTGGCCATGGAGCTTTGGGCAAAGTGCCTCGTCTTGGGTCCATGGTCTCCTCATTAGCAGCAATAGTCCTTAACTCATAGAGTTGTTGTAAGAATTATATAGAGCCTGGCTCAAAGGAAGCACCTACTTAATATAAATCATCATCATCATCAGGACAGCCTAGTAACTGGCAGAAAGAAAGTGTATTAGTCAGCTACTGTTGGGTAGTAAACAGAGTACTTGGGGACTAAACCGCCCCAAACTTACTGGCTTAAAACCACCGCCATTTTATGTATTCCGTCATCTGGGTTATAAGTTCCATTGGCTCCACAGGGTGGTTTTTTTGCTGGGTCATTCGTGTGGCCATGCTCATCAGACAGCTCAACTGGGGCTGGGTCATCAGATGACCTCATGTTTAGCGGTTGGTGCCAGCCATCAGGTGGCTGGTCTGCTCTGAGGATGCTCAGGTCTACTTCACGTGGACAGTCATTCTGCACCTTCTGGTCTAAAGGCAGTGTTCCAAGAGAGCAGGACTTCAAGGCCCCTGTGGCCCAGGCTCAAAATGCCCACAGTGTCACTTCTACCCCCTTTCTACTGATCCAAATCTGTTACGAGGCCAGCCCAAGGAGTGGGGAGACAGACTCTCTTGACAGAAGGAGTAGGGGAGTCATTTTGCAAAGGCATGTGCACACAGAGATGGGAGGGATTCCTGCGACCAGCTTTGCAAACAGTCCTCTACAGAGGGAGCTAACATTTTTGAGGCCCTGCTGAATTGCCAGGCACATTGACTTTCATAGCTATTATTTACACAGCAAAATTATCTCTCTGGTGATGCTAGGACTTCACTATACTAGGAATATCCAAGCCACGTCTGCAGCACTGTTAAAATGACAGAGATGGTGGGATCTAGGATGCAGACTAGGGGCTGGGAGAAGGGCCCTGGGTTCTTTCTCTTACCAAGAATTGCAAGGTTTAAAGAACATGCACAATATCAAACTGAATTACGAATAAGAGGTAGGATTTCTATTGCAAAGTCATGTTGATTTTGCTGGCGAGAAACGTGAATATCAGTGAAAGTGTGCAGTTCTCCTCAGGCATTAAGGAAGAGACAGGAACATGATTTCTGAAGGGCCTTAACTGACAAGAGGGAATAGAATTATTTAGTCCGTCTTGTAGGAGATTTTGGTGAGGTCACTGTAATGTCCAGACCACATGGCAAGGTGGGTGTGGACACATCACTTCCTCTAGGAGCTTGTTGCTCTTGCCTCTGGG
This sequence comes from Procyon lotor, assembly GCA_028646535.1. Taxonomy (NCBI): domain Eukaryota; kingdom Metazoa; phylum Chordata; class Mammalia; order Carnivora; family Procyonidae; genus Procyon; species Procyon lotor. The sequence continues at coordinate 9,471 of JAQQSY010001673.1, forward strand.
TTTTTGAAGCCAGTGAGTTTTTGGCTACTAGAAAGTGAGACGTAATTCTGGGTCGGATGGCTTATGGGCAGGAGACAACCACTCTTGCCAAGAACAATGACAAAGTCTATATTGTATAAAATACAAAAATTATCCATTTAAATCCGCAGGGAGCAGCTAAGTGGTGAGAGCTGGAGGAGCCTGGCTCTGGGAAGGGGAGAACCTTGGAGAGCCAATGGTAGCTTTTTCTCTGGGGTCTTTTGTTCCATGGGGGCAGGCTGTGAGTCCAGACCTGGTCCAGAAGATGACACTGCTGAGGACAGGGAGATGCCCTCTCCTGGGGCCACAGAAACAAAATTAAAGAATGGGGTTTTGGGAGGCAGTCTTCAAACACCTGGTTGATTTCCTCCTCCAGATGTTTGCCAGATTCTAAAGCTTGCAGGGTGGGGTGTAAAGAAACCAATGAGAAAACCTCTGAACAGCAAAGCGGAGTTTTCCTAGTCTATATGCTGAAAAGCAGGGGATCAGTGTTCAGGCCGCACCATGGACAGGACCCAGTGAGCCTGGACCCTCACCTGGCCACTGTAGGTGTTTGAGCTCAGGGCCCCTTACAGCCACAGGGTGCTTCCGGCAGGGGAATGGCTGTGTGCTTTAGGAAGACCATGCTGGACTCAGTGTGGAGAAAGGATGGGAAGGGTCAGGAGAAGAGTGTGAGAAGATGCTGCCTGGCTGTGGACAGTGACTGAGGGACTGCATGATGATTGATTTGCTCCATTTCTTTCATAAATCAAAGGAGCAGATAAACATGAGCAGACAGAGGAAGGCACGCCACTTGATGAATGGGCCATCTGTCTCAGCAGCAAACTTGGGAAGATGAGGCTGAAGCCAAGATAGAAAAGAGGCATCATTCATCTTAAGTGATAAGAAAGAAAAGAAAACCGACATTATATTATGAAAGGGGTTTGACAGGTTTTTACAATGCGAGAGAAGAATTTGTCTTGAACCGTGTGATATTAAGCAGAATTGAAACTAGGGATGGATCAAAATTACGTTGAAAAAACAATAAAGCAGTTCTCTGAGACATGCAGATGAATCAGCTCAACAACTTCACTTGAGGAAACCAAGGACCAGGCAGGAAAATGGCACCATTTTGTTCAGGGGACCCAGTAAACTGATTACAACCCCCATGTCTTTTTCACTTGTGTAGACTTGCTCTATTTCCAAGATGAGGATCAATTCTTGTAAGTGTCCCGTGTCTGTTTGAAAATAATACATGTTTAATTATTATTGGTTTCAGACGTCTATAGGTATGTCACTATATCAAGCTTGTTAATCATGTTCTTCAAGTTTTATGTATCCAGACTGGTGTTTTTCATGCTCAGTCTGTTGAGTTCTGAAGAAGATGAGTTTAACCATCCAGCTATGGTGGGCGATTTAAGCAATTTCCCTTCCTTTGTGTATTTTGAGGCTATATTATTCAGTGCACACGAATCTAGTATTTTTCTATTATGCTATGAATTTTTGGTTTACAAAGGGGTAGTGACTGTCTTTCTGCTTTTGAGTCTATTTTGTTTTATGTTAATATAGTAATACTGAGTTTGTTTGGGTTAGTGCTTGCTTGGTACAACTTCTCCTATTCTTTTAAGGTCAACGTTTCTCTGCCCTTATATTTTAGGTATGCCTCTGTAACAGGGTGAGGCTGTACTTTTGGAAATCCTCAAGGAAGATCCCTGTCTTTTTAGTGGAGAGTTTAGCCCATTTATAGTTATTATGCTAACTGACATATATGTTTATTTCCATCCTCTTATTTTGTGCCTGTTATCTACCCAGGCTTTGCTACGCTTCTTGTTTTTCTCTTTTTCACCTCTCTATAAAATGGACTAAGCTTTCTTATTCCACCTTTCACCCGAGACAGGTTTCCCTTCTTTTAGTGGCAACTCTTTAAAGTTTCAGTGTCCATTCTTGGCTTAATATCTCTACCTCCCTCCTGTACACAAGATATTAAATGGCTTTAATTCTGAAAACTCCTTCTGTGTCTTTCATATGTCCCAGAAAGATGTTTCTACTCTGTACTTTTATACTTATCAAATTAGTCACTATCTTCTATTTAACCAATTTCTTTGCTTACCATTCCTTCTTATATTGGGAGAGGGGTTAGTTTAGTTCTCCGGGAAACACATTCTTTACTAGTATTTTATCAGCAAGGCATTTTATCAGTAAGCTTACACTTTGCTTGAAAATGTGTTTATTTTTTTTTTTCATTACTGAGTGATCATTTAGGTAGACATAGAATCCTAGATCCCCAGTTATTTTTTCTTAGTAATATGACAGTGTTACTTCATTGTCTTCTGGTTTCCATCAAGATGCTTGCTATTGGTGTAATTGTCATATATTTTAGGTAATTCTTTCTGGTTGCTTTTAGGATCTTCTCTTTGTCTTTGGCATTCTAGATCTCTGCTACAAGACATGTTTCTTTTTAGTTATCCTACTTGAAACTTGTGATTCCTGACTCTGAGGATTTACATCTTTCAGCAATTCAGGAACATTCTGTCATTATGTATTTGAATATTACCCTCCTCCCTTTTCCTTTCTTTCCTTCCAGAACTCATAGTAACATTGTTGAAGTGTCCCATGTTTTCCTCAGTGGCTCATAATCATTTTCATATTTTCTAACAATCTCTCCAAGTACCACACTATGTCATCGCCTCAGATCAATCTTCAAGCTCACTATTTTTATTTATTCATTTTTATGCAGTAGCTAGACTGGTAGAGTTCAAATTTAGGCAATGAGACCTTTCTGTTTATCAGTTTTATCACCTTTAAAGTGAGAGTTACAGTAATACCTACCCACCTAAAATTATTTTGAGGTTAAATGAGTCAATATAGATCGAATTCTTAGAGTAGAACCTGGCCCTAGTAAGTCCTGTATATAAGTTAGAACTTATTTTGATTCTTTTAAGAGTCTACTTTATAGTGTTTATCCAGTAGTTCTGTTATTTGGTATTCTTGGGGAACTTAACCCTGCTGATTATCTTTTTTATGTCTTCGTTCATGAAATACTGTTCTCTTGGGTGTTCTGTAATCTTGGCCCCTGGGACTTTATCTGTAGGAATCCTATGTGACTCAGTTTTACCCCCAATGGTATTACAAGCTCAAAGATATCAGGGATGTTACAGTGAGTCAGGAATATCCCTGGCCTGAGATGTCAGGGATATTAAGAGTATCACCGGCCAGCAATTTCACTGGCTCAGGGTACCTTTTTCTGTTCATTCACTGACTGGAGGTTTTTGGGCCATTTGAATATAAGTTCAACCCCAAACTCCCATGAGATAAAAGCTCGTAGTCACATATTCTCAAGGGAGATTTTTTTTCCCCCCACCTAGAGCTTAGACTAAGAAAGACCCTCCTCATGGTCTCTTGTGCTAAAGTAGACCAACCCAACCCTACTCTGTAGGGGGAAAAGCCCTTCCAAGGTGCTGGCCTTAGTTCCAGGTCCCTGACTGTCCCTGTGTATGTGTACAATCCCACTTCCCTCCTTTGCAGAGACCAGCATGGCCTTCCAGGGGCGGCTGTGGCATTGTCTCTCACGCAGATCTCCCTTACTAGCTTCTGACTTCAACCCTTCATATAGAAGACACAGTAAGTGCTTTCTCCAACCATGTGGAAGTTATCCTGTCCGCCATATTGCAGGAGGAAGGCTGAAGCCTTCCTTGGTCCTCACAGCCCCACACCTTGCATGGAGGCCTGCTCAACGTTGGTCTCAGGAAATATTTGTTGAAGGACAGACTGGGTGTCAGGACATACAAGAGCTCAGTCCTCTAGCTCAGAGCCTTGATGAGCTCTTGGGGCCACATCCGCATCTGGGCAGGAGTCCTGTCCTAAGCACAGGAGACTATGCCTGGACAGAGGACAACAGGAATTTAATTGGAGACTGTGATCTTCTCTCCTGAGGTCAGCTAACAATGTTCCTTATACACTTCCTCTGTGCTTGATGCTCTCTGAGCCCTAAGCACAGCAGGGACTGATGCAGACCGGGGCCCAGCCCTTCTAGAGCTGACAGCATCATGAGTGGGGCCGCGCTTCTCAGAGGTCAAAGCACATAGGATCACCTGGGGAACTTGTCAACGGGCAGATAGGGCGGGAGGTCTGGGTCCGTGATTCTGTCTTTCTGATGATCCCACACCGATTCTGAGAGCATGCCAGAGTAGAGCCCAGTCAGTGCCCGCAGTGTGGAGAAGAGTTATGGAAGCACAGGGTTTGGCCTTGAGCAACCGGGGCTAGGGGTGCCCCCCACCTGGGGCCCCCATCAAGTCTCTCACCCCCGAGCCTTCGTTCCATTGTGTGTAAGATGCTTTCCTTCTAGAGCCACTGTGAGGAAGCCATGAGACAGACTTCAGTAACAGCGACACGTGTCTAGGGCTTTCCATGTGCCAACCACCTTTCCCAGCATTTGTGGCGACTCCGAGACCTCCCGGCAGCTCTGTGTTGACAATAGCTGCCAACCCTGACCACACATGGGACAGCAGAAGCATAGAGCTGTTACACAACTGGCCAAGGATACCCCTCCATAAAGTGGGAGCTGGGATTTGAACCCGGGCAGTTTGCATCCAGATCGGTGCTGGTAAACCAACATGGGGCTGCCCCCCAGCTATAGGGAGACACTTTGCATGGTCTCTGGGCCATAAAAGGGAGTACATGGTATTGGCCATTAGCATTCTTTTTTTTTATTTAAATATTTTATTATTTTACTT
>JAQQSY010001674.1:0-14199 GCA_028646535.1 Procyon lotor
ATATAAAGCAAGCTGTGATAAATGGTACACGAGTGAGAGCTCCCTTCCTTGCTTCCTGACTCCATTTTGAATTAGATTTCCTTTATTCATTTTCACATTTGCCCCTTTGGATCTAGGTCTTTCCTCAAAGGCATCAGTGCTCAAGTATCTGGTTGTTTATTTATGAAATGTTTTTGTCTGTCTATGTACCTTGGTGCCAAGAAGGACCTTTCCTGAGAGTTATGTCCCACACTACAGAGAGAGCAGGTGGTGACGGAAACCGCAGAAGCCACATTTGAACAACAATGAAGGTAGAAGGAGGTGCTTGTAGGCGTTTTCCACTTTTAAGTTCATATCTTCTCTAGATCGTATGCACTGGAAATCATCTCAAAGCACTGAGCTAACATCATTATATTTTTAGTGTATCACTTCTGCAGAGATTTGACAGGTAACAGGTACAAAGTTGAAAAGTAATTATGCAAAAACAGAATTAAAAATAACATGACAAATCCAAGTTACATGATAGTTCTATGCCATGACTGTAAGACCTGATAGTAGCCAACTGAACAAACCAAAGAATCATGAAGAGTTGGGTGAAATCTGTTGTAATCAGTGCCCTTGTTCCCTGATCTTGTATAATTGTGTTTCTACCTCTACTGGCATTTATTCAGATATAACAAGTGGTATTAGCTATTGCACAAATGCCTCTGTCTTCAGCAAGTAGATAATCAAGGGCTATGAGAATGTCCAAAATTACCTTAGCCAATGAGTCGAGTGATCATTGTTGGGCATGCTACTGTTTTGGTTGTGAAATCGGCTGGCTCTCTTAATGTTGGGGAGAGATTTCTAATCATATATGTTTATTGGCACTTACTCTGACCCAGGGGAGAAAAGCTGTCCCAACTGAGGCAAACCCAGACTCATGTGTGACTCCTGGAAGTTTCTGTTGAAGATGGCCATGGAGGCTTAATGGGGTGGACCAATGGGAGGACCAATGAGAGGCTTCTGAGTTGTTATGGATATTAGCAGAGACAGTTAAATGTCCTAATAAGCATTGACCTCCAATTTGCCAACTATCTAAACATTCATATGCCCATGAAAATACTGTCCACCACAGACAAAAATGAAGTCAAGTGGAACACAAATGACCCAGCTAAAGTCTGGTCATTGAAAGATCCATTAGCTGAAATGTCCCAATTGACCTTTTTAAAATGTATTTTATTTTTATTTTTTAAGTCAGGGGTCAGAGGAATTGGGACAGCATTCTGTGAGGTACCATCCACTTCTTAAGAGGCCTTTTTAAAAAGCCTCGCAAAAAGGAGTTAGGCCTTTGCATTTACCTTGGGTACAGTGGAACGGATCATATTTAAATAAGGAAAAGAACATGGGGAACCAAATATCATACAATTTTCAAAAGTGGAGGTGTTTAGTTGAGCTAGACAGTTATGACTAGGGAGAGGTTGAAACAAGGCATGGGAACACCTAGCTGTAATATCCTAAGACAATAGTTAACATTCGTAGTCTTGCAGGTATAATTGACAGTGGCAAGGGGGTTAAAGAGAAATTGTTATATGTAAGACCAAGAGGACTCTGACATCATGAACAGATTGGAGTGAGACTCCAATGACACTCCAGCAGTCAGAAAGTCCCCCAACACCCCTCCCCATTTTTTCTTCTCTCTTTCTCTCTTTGAAGCAGGCTCCACATCCAGCATGGAGCCCAACATGGGGCTTGAACTCATGACCCTGAGATTAAGATCTGAGCTGAGGTCAAAAGTCAGACACCCAATCAACTGAGCCACCCAGGTGCCCCAAGATTTTCCCCTTTTGCAATAGATTGGGAAAGGTGAATAAAAGCATTGTCTTAAAGAAAGAGAAAATAAGGTAAGAAGCAACAGCAAGGAAAAGGTATACAGGTTTGAAAAAAATAAAAAAGCTAAATTAAAAAAAAAAATGTATACAAGTCTGGTTCAGTCACCTTGGGAAAGTTGTCTGCCTCAGCTATCATCTGCTTCAATTCCTGGTAAGGTCCCTTTCAGTGGAGTTGGAGGAGTCTTTCTGAAGGTATCTTTTCCAGTGATGAGGTCTTCAGGCTGTAGATTATGATGTCTGATGTTTTTGTCTCCTGGGACTACACTTTGGAAAGACTGCTCTACTGAGGTATGGTTATTTTCAACAGAAGCAATTGGCCTTTACAATATTGAAACTATACCCTTTTATCAGTTGTGGATTAAAGTAAACAGGGTCCATTGGGCGTCCTGTGGTTATCTCAAAAGAGGAGAGCATAAGGGGTAGGGGTTCCAAAAGAAGTAGATCTGAGATTCAGAAGAACTGATGGCGGTGCTTTTAGCCAGGGTATATGAAGGGATTCTACAAATTTGTGAATGATGTCTTAATCATGCCCTTGGCACTTTAGTACTGAACGTTGAGGGTGGTAAGCACAGTGAAAATGCTGTACAACTGGCCAAACCACACAAACTTGCCAAAGTACATGACCGGTAGAGTGGGTTCCCCGGTCGCTGTGAAGTTCAAAAGCTAGGGGGTGGTTGTCCATGTGGGAATGATCCTTTTTAATAGAATTTTAGCTATGGAGAAGGCAGCCGCCTGTCTACAAGAATAGGTTCTTATCAAACTGATGCAAATAACTATATTACCATGAAAAGAAGAGTACTCATTAAGTTTCTGAATTCTTGAGGTATCAGATAGGGAGAAAAAGTAATTGTTTCATATAGGCTCACAAAGATATATTTTACCAAATGGCTGTAAATCACAAATAGTTTGAGCAAAGTTTCCTTAAATTCAATTCAGTGGTCTGAAGTTACCAGAGAGACCTGTATTCTAAAGAACTTGTCAGAGTCCTTTCTATGAATTTCTCTGAAGACGAAACACATTTTTTTGTTGTTTTTTAAGATTTACTTTATTTTAGGGGGAGAGAGAAGGAGAGTGTGAGGGGAGAGGAAGAGGGAGAGAATCCTCAAGCAGAATCCCCACTTAGCTCAGAGCCAGACCCGGGGCTCAACCCCACAACCCATGAGATCATGACCCGAGTGGAAACCAAGAGTCAGACTCAACCAGCTGAGCCACTCAGGCACCCCAAAATGAAACACATTTGTAAAAGCATCGATAAAACAGTAACTGCCTATAGATGGTGAAAGACATTTTTTTCCTTGTTTTTGTGACATACATTTAAAATTATGACTGATAACATTTCAGGACATGTTGAAAATTTTAGAAATTGTATATAATTGGGAGACACTTACATTAACAGAGACCTATAAAAACATAAAGTAAATAAAGTTTAATATTACTTCTTATTTGACAATGTTTCCCATATAATTAAACATATCAAATAAGCCTAATTTGTTTAACATCTCCCTTTTTTAAGGAAAGAGAATGAATCTTTTGAGATTCCAGGGACCCCCTGAAAAAAACTCAAGTTAGTTCACAGTCTGAAAGACTTGGAATTTGGTTTTGGGAAGTTTAGGAAAAATATAAAATGTTTTGCACAGTTGACAAAGTAGAATCACAGAAAATTATAAAATACTATTTAATTATTCATTTAACCAAAGTGACCAAAATATTTCAAAGACAAATGTAGAAGTTGACATGACTGCAAAAAGCCTTAGTTCTTTTTTTTTAATTTAAGTATAATTAACATACAGTGCTATAGTAGGTTCCGGTGTACAATATCGTGATTCAACAATTCTGGGCATTACTCAGGGCTCATCATGAGAAGTGTGCTCTTCATCCCCTTCACCTGTTTCACTCATCGCCCCACCCCTCCCTACCCTCCTGCAACTACCAGTTCATTTTCTATATTTAAGAATCTGGGGGTGGGGGTTGTTTGCTCTTTTAATAGAGAAAATATAGCTTTTCCAAGCAATCAATGACCTGCTAAAGACAAAACTCAGAATCTCTGTTTGCTAGACAAATCACATTAACAGTAAATAACCTTTGCTTATGATTCCTTATGAAGAGCAGACCAAGAATCCAGAAAATGTTGTCCTTTGAACAAAGAAAAAATCTAATCTTGCATGAGTATATTTTGATATTAAAACTGACTTTTAAATACATTCATTTTAATCTTAGCCAGCTTGACCACACATTAAAAGTCCTTTTCAAAGATTTCTTTTCCACAAACTTTGTACAATTTACTGTTCTCTTAATGACAATACACACCCTCCTTTCCTTGCTTCCTCCTCATATACAGTCATTTTTTCCCCTCCTTATTGTTCCTACTAATTAATTTTTACATATATTAATTAGAAGTCTTAATTCTCAGAATCTTTAATTTCTAGTGAAAACTAAGAAGTAAGCAGTTGTGGGCCAACAGATTTATAAATATATTTTATGCTATCTAGTAGCATATACCCTTTAGGAAAGTACAGTCTTTCAGTGTGGCACAAAACATGGTTAACTCACAGTCCTGAATGTATCCTAGTTTCTCTGCAATAAGAAGCCAAAAGTAGATAAACCTCTGTTCAGTGATTAATGTTTTAGTGTTTTATCTTCCTTGGAAAATGATCCAGATATTTAATGAAATTCCCATGTTTAATTTAACTTAGCAAAACCTGACAGTTTCAAGTTACCAAAATGATTTGTGGAAGCTACTTTTTCAAGTACACATACCATAAAACACAATTATGGCATCTAAAAAGTCTTATCCCATTTTTATCTATCTTAATCATTTGTTCCCAACAATTATGTTTACATTACTCGCAAAAACTTTGTGAGACATTAGGCAAAGTTAGTCATCATCTCAAGTGGATTTTCTTGCTAACAAGTTTTGTAACAGAGAGACATGAATTTATTTGACTAATAAACCCAGGTGGAATCACTTATTTATTGGCATTGTATTTAACGCTGATAACTCTGAAGACATATCTATTTTTATTAAACCAACAACTTAAAGGAACTTTTATTTATCAAAGATTTTCTCAGATCTTGTGAACTCGAAAAATACTTGGAGTTGTTTACTTAATTTACATAAGCACTTATTTTTCTTTAAGCCAAATAGAGCTCTTCACAAATTAATATTGCCATATGATCCACAGGTAGAAAAATATCACATACCTATAACATACATAACATACAAATAGGCAAGGAGATCTTGTACCTTTTGTTTAAAAAAAAAATTTTCTTTTTTGACAGACAGAGAGAGATCACAAGTAGACAGAGAGGCAGGCAGAGAGAGAGGGGGAAGCAGGCTCCTCGCCGAGCAGAGAGCCCGATGCGGGGCTCCATCCCAGGACCCTGAGATCATGACCTGAGCCGAAGGCAGAGGCTCTAACCCACTGAGCCACCCAGGTGCCCCCTTTTTGTTTAAAAAATTTTAGCCATGTCTCAGGTATATTGGATTTGAGCTCACCTTAATGGCCTCTTTTTCCACTTGATCACTTCTGTAAAGACCTTACCTCCAAGCAAAGACACATTGTGAGGTACTGAGGGTTAGAACTCCCAACGTGTGAATTTTGTAAGGGAGACTCAATACAACCCATAACACCATGTCCCAGAAATGACATCACACTTCCTGACTGTCTCATTTTCATTGCCTTAAAGCGGTGCTTCTCAAACTTCAGGGTGCCCCCAGTCACGTGGGAACTCTGCTAAAGTACAAATTCTGATTCAGTAGGTCTAGGGTGGGGCCTGAGATTCTAGATCTCTAAAAATTCCCAGGTAATGTTAATGCTGCTAGTACATGGGCCACGCTTTGAAGGACAAGGATCTAAAGCCTGGTTTATAGGCTGTTTTAACTACAAGAACAGAATAGTATTACTATCCTGGAGGGAAATATGGCTCTGCCTCCAAAAGGGAAAGAAGTAAACGTCCTGTATCTTAATTCCAGGCTTGTGCTTCCTTGAGTAGAATGTACACAAGAGCACAGAGTAAATATTTGCGCGTGGCCGTCAGTCATCCTCATGATGCGAAGCTGGGGCTGCCCACTGTTGTTTCCACAGCTGCTGTTTTCGTTTTCAGCAATAGCATCATAATCACGCAAACAAGTACAATATTTTCACGTCCGCTGAAATCCATCTATCTGTTCAAAATCAACTTAAACTAGGTTGCTAAGGCTATGTGTCCCATAAATAAAATATATGTTCGGGGCGCCTGGGTGGCTCAGTTGTTAAGCGTCTGCCTTTGGCTCAGGTCATGATCCCAGAGTCCTGGGATTGAGCCCTGCATCGGGCTCCTTGCTCGGCAGGAAGCCTGCCTCTCCCACTATCATTCCCTCTGCTTGTGTTCCCTCTCTCACTGTGTTTCTCTCTGTCAAATAAATAAAATCTTTAAAAAAAAAATTAAAAAAATATATATATGTTAGTTTTAAGCTGTGGAAATTGTGCCAAGATAGTATGTAGTAATAACAGAAAACTGTGAAAGACTCCTGTCAAGAGAAAACACCTTAAAAAGGAAAATATCACTGTCTATAAATATATTTAAATGAAGACATAGACTTGAAAAAAATAGAAAATCATCTGTGTTGTATTGACTTTTCAGATATAAAGTTTTATACCTTTATCTTACACCAAGATATAATCATATTATGAGTTCTAAACATTTCTAAAATGATGTCAAAATGCCTCAGAAGCAACTTTTAATGCTGTTCACTAAAGGACAATACTCACTATCTGATTCAAATACTTTTGCACTTTTAGAGCAGGGCTGCCCACTAGAGCTTTCTGTGATGACAGGAAGGTATTATATCTGCACTGTCTCATAAAGTAGCCACTAGCCAGTCACATGGGGCTATCTAGCACTTGAAAGGAGGCTGGTGTGTCTGAGGAACTGAGTGTTTAATTTTATTTAATTTTAATTAAATGTAAATTTAAGTTACCAACATGAAATAGAGTGTCTTTTTATACTGGTTACTTCAAAAACCACAACTAAAGGCAATTCAGACAGTTCAGTTTCAATATTTTGGTGACATATATAATTCACACTGAAATGTTTCACATTCCCAGTAACTTTGTTCTGTTTTGATCCTGTAGCTTATTCCAAATAGTATACTGTACTATTGCAGTATTGAAGAGTACTGTATACTCTTTGCTCTGAAATTTTTTACATTGGCTTCTGACCAAAACCAACAAAATTTTTAACTCTAGGTATAGTTATATAGTACAGTATGTATATATATATGTGTGTGTGTGTGTGTGTATACACACATATATAGTATATAGTACAGTATAGTACAGAAAATCCATTGTGCAGGTGTGGAAACTATGCCATGCATAGAAACTATGTACACACATCTCTGAGTATAAATAAGTGAAGAAGTAGCATCATAATCACAGAATGTCGGTGGACGGAAGTCATGGTGGCTGTCTCTTGTCACGTGCCAAACTTCCCAAAGTATAGACAGAGGAACCAGGGGCATGAGAGTGCCACTATGTGCTTTTGTTTTTAGTTGTACAAAATTCTGTTGGAAGAAAAGAATTTGGGAGCAGTAACCAATAAATAGCATTAAGTGAGAAAATCAAATCCATCAGGCTGTCTCTAAGATCCAGTTCTGACGATTTTACCACATGCAATTTGAAGTAACTGTGAGGCAGGAGCAATGAGGTACAGCTAAGAAGTATGTCAAGGGCCCAAAGAAAAAGTGAAGAAAAGATCTTTCCCTAAATGAAAGTAGACACCAAAAAAAGCCCCCCAAAAAACAAAAACAAAACAAAACCAAAAAAAAATGCAAAAGGCATAAGACAGTAGCAATTCAGCTAAACCAAGTGGAAATAAGTGGGGGTAAAAGTAATAATATCTAACCCTTACATAGTGCTATGTGCCAGGCACCTATTCTATGTACCATAAAGAATTATGAAGGTTCAGAGAATTTCACTCTACTTGGAACTAACAAATTAGCCTGCCACAATTTCATGAATGCGGGCAGAAGACATGACACTCCTGGTTCAGAGACAAAGGATAGTTTATTACTCAGAACAATAGCCACAACCAGTATCTAGTTTGCCAAGCCCCAAATTTCAAAAAGTAACACAGAAAGGTCCAGGTGGGTACTTGCACACACAGTGGGCTGAGTTGCAGAAAAGGAACTTTGAGCATAGGAGCACCAACTCTTTTATGATGGGCACTACGCAAATCTATCTGATCTTTGTGTTAGAGGGAGAAACTACCTCTGTTTTCCAAGGCTGTTTGTTCTGCAGGCATCCTTGAAAAGATAGTTCAGAACAAAGGCATTCAGGAATTCTGCTTTACAAGATATGCAGAAACACAAAAGACTCATGAAGAATTGTCACCCAGTGGGTACTTTACAAATATTAACTCACTTAACCTCCATAACGACCATGCGAGGCAGGTATTTTTATGCCATTTCACAAATGAGGACATGGAGGGACACAGCGTTCCTGCCTATTAAGTGATGTGGTGAGAATTTGAACCCAACAATCAGGCTCCGGGAGCCGCATTGTCCAATAGGAATATGATGTGAGCCTCGCATGTCACTTAACACTTTCTAGTAGCCACTATAAAAAAGTAAAATAAGAAACTATTTTTAATAATATATTTTGTATAATTCCGTGTACCCAGAATATGATTTCAACGTGTAGTCGATTATTAGGGAAATATTTTGTATTCTTTTTTATACTTAGTCTTTGAAAACCAGTGTGTATTCTACACTTTAGAGTACATTTTAATTCAGATGTGAAATTTTTATCAAAACGACAGTTGAAAAAGTAGATTCCCATACCCAACTTATTCCAGGCACGCTTAAAAGCTTCCAAGACGAATCAAGTCTCATTTTTTTTTTTAACGGTAACCTAATCAGGATTAAGCACATTAAACATTCATTTCTTCAGTCACAGTAGCTACATTTCAAGGGCTCATCAGCCAGGCATGACTATTGAACAATGCAGTTGCTCCCATATTGAACAGAGTAACTTTAGAACCTGTAAACATAACCTCTGTGCTCTTCTGCCTCACAAAGAAAGTGTGCATTAAAAATGTAGAGAATTTTAGCTTAATTCTCTGTTCTTCTATTTTAATTATTTAACGGAGTCGCAGTTGTTTATTTCATTATGCATGTCCTGCAGGGCTGCTGAAAGAAGCAAAGAGAGGGGAGCGCAGGGTGGAGGATCGGAACCCAGGCTCACGGTGAGACAGACTCAGTCCGACCCAGCGCTTCTCAGGACTTCTCAGCTGTGTGACCATGAATGCTTTTCCTGACCCTCTGAAGCCCCAATTTATCTTTAATGTAGGGCAATAATAGCACCTCTGAGGACTAAATGAAGCCATTCACATAAAGGCTATAGTTATATAGTACAGTATGTGTATGTGTATATATATATATATATATATATATATACACACACACATATATAGTATATATATATGTATATATGCTGAAGTGCTTGGCATATCGCTCATGTTAAATAAATACCAGTCATTATTTGGTAACTAGAGAAAATTAACATGCGACCAAAAATGTCTCATAGTACCTCGTTTTAAATGTCCATTTCCTCCCCGGAGAGAGGCCTTGCTCCTCCGCCTTGCAGCCCAATGTCACCCTCTAGTGCCAAAAACCTTAAACAACAGGCTTCACAGACCAAACCTCAGAAAGGATGGGCTCATTTCTTCAACTTCAGATGGTGTGTGAAGCGGAACCCAAGAGTCTACAACTGTAAGCAGACTCAGATTCCAATGTTGCCGCCCCATAGACTCCTCTTTGAGTAGCAACATTTCAGGAAATTCTGTTTAACGTTCCAACGCTTTCTTTCTTTCTTTCTTTCTTTTTTTTAAAGATTTTATTTATTTGACAATGAGAGAGAGAGAGAGATCACAAGTAGGCAGAGATGCAGGCAGAGAGAGAGGGATAAGCAGGCTTCCTGATGAGCAGAGAGCCCGATGTGGGGCTCGATCCCAGGACCCCGAGATCATGACCTGAGCCGAAGGCAGAGGCTCCAACCCACTGAGCCACCCAGGTGCCCCCGTTCCAACTCTTTCAAAAGCAACCTCCAGGGGCGCCTGGGTGGCTCAGTCGTTAAGCGTCTGCCTTTGGCTCAGGTCGTGATCCCACCATGCTGGGATCGAGTCCTGCATTGGGCCCGAATATTGTCTTCATTCTCCTGTAGATATGTGCGAATGAATACTGAAGCTGAAATACACGTGAATTTTTAAGGATGGCTAAGAGAGCAACAGTACTCTTCTAGGGAGAGTGTCCCAGCAAGAGTAGATAGGGGTACATGGGCCTCTATGGCAATTCGTCTTGTATTCCTTTGACTTCAGAATGTAATTCAAGATCATGTGCTATTCTAACTGGTAATCTATGAATTAACAATGACTATACAGATTAATCCTTGTTCTTAGGTTGAGGCCCAGGGTAACTTAGAGTAGATTATGACATGGTGGTGGGATCGCGGGACCGGCAGTGGACATTAGGTCAGAAGTCACTGATCAGTGGTCTTTCTGGTGTCATATTCAAGAGACACTGGAAGGTTAACATTTGGAAGACATCGTGATCTTATACTTATTTCATATTTGATAAAATAAATACAAGGATAACTGCTACATTTCTGTAACCATGAAACAAGGTAACATTGTGAAAATGCTTTGAAAATAGTGTTCCACCCAAAAAATACAATTCATTTGAAGTCTGAGAGACAAAACTGTCCCAGTATCTCTTTGACATAATAGATGATACTGTTCTGTTTTTCTTTCTGGTAAGGAGAAAAAGGGGTGGGGGGTTGGAGTTTACTTAAATTTGTCTATCTATTTTAAAAAACTTATTAAGATTACAGTGACTTAATTACTATAAATTTCTAGGTATTTGTGTTGCCTCGCACAATGTGACTGCCAAATTCATGATAATATTTATTCTCTTCTTGTTTTCAAACATTTATTTCTGATGATGAGTTTAATACACTACAATGCAGTCATACTTTGTTGGTAAGTTTGCTCATTATCTAGCCGGACTCACTATGTTACCAACTTTGGTAAAAACAAAGTCCACAGGATTTTTTAAAGGCATGCTCAATATCAAACACGGCAATCACGTGGGGGGTCTATAGCTCACAAAGAGCTGTGATATCACTCTGGACATGAACTCACATTTTTACCTACTTTCAACCCCCACTCCCACCAAAGACATACGTGCAGACTGGCTTCTATACCTCCTTGTTTCATTGTAAGAAATGATTTGATTTGTGGGGCGCCTGAGTGGCTCTGTGGGTTAAAGCCTCTGCCTTCTTCTCAGGTCATGATCTCAGGGTCCTGGGATCGAGCCCCACATCAGGATCTCTGCTCAGTGGGAAGCCTGCTTCCCCCTCTCTCTCTGCCTGCCTCTCTCTGCCTACTTGTGATCTCTCTCTGTCAAATAAATAAATAAAATCTTTAAAAAAAGAAAGAAAGAAAGAAATGATTTGATTTGTTTCTGTTGGCTTCTTAGAAGCTTGTTTTAAAGTATTTCGCTTTCAGTTGTTTTGACTTAGGATCTCATATTAATGTGCTTCCCCGAATCGATCCCCTCTACAATACTAGATATCAAAAAAAATCAATGTACTATACTTATTGCAATGTAAAAGGAGAAAAGGAGGTTTGACTACCAAAGTTTTAGAAAAACAAAAACAATATAACCCAGCCCCATATTTCTATGCGAGAAAATCGAAGAAGGAGGGTAGGAGAGAGGAAGGGAAAGAAAAAGGAGAAAAAGAAAGGAAGGAGAGAGAGGGAAGAAATTTGGAGGTTTCTTTGCTATACACTTTCGCTTGCATGTTATGATACAACCTGAGATAAGGGCCAGGAAACACTGATTTAATCACAGGATAGTGTTAAGAACATTTACAACCAGCACCAATTGATAGTTCTCAAGACTAGTCCAGGCCCTGTTGGGAAGGCAAAGGTGTGGAGGGCGAGTTTCTCTTTCTCGAAGCACTGAGAATGTAGGAGGAGAAGCAATATCCAGATGTAAAAGACAACATTGTCTGTGTCTCAAAGTACTTACCTGGTAAAGCAAATTTTTCGGCTTAAATCCAACTCGCTTTGGTTATTTACCTAAGGCCTGTGTTTGGGGCCCGGGTCAAGAGAGAAGGGTAAGATCTTGTGCCACAATTAAAATTCCAGGTGAGATTTTTCACTTAGTCCATTAAATGAACCCATCATCATTTGTCACCCTGGGCATTGTTAAGGTTCCCTGCTATTCCCATTTCCCGTATCAGCCTGACTGGACTCCTGAACCAGCCAAAACAATCTTCCCACCATCACCGTAAGTGTCATAAGCTCCTGCTTCAGCCTCTTTGATCAGCCTGTCTATTCAACTCCAGCTCGAGGTGGGTGCTCTTCCTTTCATTATTGTGTTTATGAATGACCTCACTAGAAGCAGAGACAGGCCCAACAAATACATACCCAGAGTCAGGAAAGTTTATTTGCAGGCAGGTAACCTGGGCCAATAACGGCATGGCATTATCATGCTGCTCTAAACATAATATATTTAGTTAATGTTCTCTGAAGTAAAATTTCCTAATATAAAGATACAACCTGAATGTCTCCATAGGTGGGAAACCCGATTACGGAGCTTCTTGAGATTAGAACTTTACACCACCGATCTCACCTCATTATCCAATTTGCTTCTTACCTCATCAGAGAAGGAAAACAGCAATTTTAATATTTGCAAGGAATCCTCATCTGGGAACCCCACGTGAAGATACATCATTACTCTTCCTTTGGGAGATGAAGTGCATTTCGTGTACAAAGAAATCAGTTTATGAGATCCGCTCCCCCCCAAAAAAAGTCTACTTGGAATACTTTGGTTGGACCTATTCAACCTCAATTCTACTTGTCCCCAAATTCCTTTCTAAGCAATTTAACAAAACACTTGCAGCATATATACTAAGAGTTGAGCTAATTAAGGGGAAAATCTTAAAGGGAGCCCAAAATGTTCAGCAAATAGTTTCTTACTCAGATATAAAACATTATATGGAAAGCCAGCCAAACGGTGGCCAAATGTCTCACTAGCTGGCTAGGTAAAATGTGATCCAATGATCAGTCAGTGAAGTATCCATAGCAGAGAATGCCCTTGACTTACCCACTGCCCTGCCGCGGAAGACTTAGAGTGCTACTGGAAAGACTAGATAGGGCAGAAGACTAGAGGGAAAGAAGGTACTTGATAGCAGAACCTGCATCTCTGGGATGTGGGGATGGGTTGTGGGCTTCTGAGGCAGGAAGGCCAAGGAAGCCAGGGGAACCTCAGAATGTCTGTGTCTTCCAAATGGGAACTAAACTGCATTGCAGAAATGTCGACTTAAGAGGAAGAAGGGGTTGGGGGTGGCGGGCTTCTTACTGCTTCTGTGTAGTTATTGCTGCACTCTTTAGAAATTGGGTGGGTCAAGGGGAAAGACATTGCACAAATAATGTGCTTTGGTTTCGTGAAAAAAATTGAGTTAAAGCATCAGTTTATCCTGACATTTGGGCATTCATTCAAAATTCAGCTAAACAACAATTGCAGCAAGCCCACTTTGGGCAGCGTATAGGAATAACAGGCAGACAAGGGTCCAGGCCTCGAAGAATGCACATTCTAAGGAGGGAGACATAATAGAGAGATTAACAATAAACAGTGTAATTACATATTGTAACAAACAGTATTGTGGAAGATTGTATTTTCCAAGGTTGCATGCAACAAGATCTCCCGTCCCACATGCTTTCCTAGAGTCATCCCTCCATCAAGCCATGGAGACTTATTCCCCCGTCCTTGAACCTGGGCCAATAAAAAGTAGAAATGAGACTGTAAGACTTTCAATATCACTATGTCATAAAAGGTTATGCAACTTCCACTTTGCTCACAGGAACATTTGCCTTTTGAAGCCTCACCAGCACGTAAGCAATTGAATTCCCCTGAGGCCACCATGCTATGAAGAAGCTAAAACTAGCCTAAGAGACCATGAGATTACATGAAGGGGAGTGATGTCCTGCCAGGCCCGCTGCTCTGGCCCCACACCGTTCCGGCCGGTCACTTCCTAACTGCAGTTGCATGAGAGACCCTGAGCAGAAGCCACCCAACCCTGTCCCAAAGAAACTTAGAGAAATAATAATAGGATGGTTGCTTTTGCTTTAAACCACTAGGTTTTGGAGTGATTTGTTGCACAGTAATTGATAAACAGTTAAAAAGGAAATGAACAGGGTGATGGCAGGGAGTAATGAAGCGTGAGAGCTACTTTAAATGGGGAGGCCACAGAAATCCCATCTCAACAGAAGGATGTGAAGGGTCTGGAAAAGGACACCCCAGATA
>JAQQSY010001675.1:0-14199 GCA_028646535.1 Procyon lotor
CAACCTTTGCCTCCATCCCGCCCCTCCCTCGGTCGGCCAAGGCCTAGCCTTGCACAGCTTCCTTGAGCCTAGCTATCCCAGTCCCAGCCTTACAGAATTCCACATCCTTCCTGGGTATGGAGTCGATTTCTGCCCACCCCCTCCCCACTATGCTTAGTGACTTGCTTCCCAAGAGTACGGTGTGAAGAGAGAAGAAAGTTTAACTCCAGTAGAGAAATCTGGCAGATAGTGCCCTGGTCAGGTGATGAGGATTAATGGTGATAAATCATGTTGAAAGCGTGCTCTCCAAATATAAGAAGGGTACTTCACCTCTATGGTATTCCTCCCCAAAACCCATAACCCCAATTCTTCTTAAGAAAAATATCAGACAAACCCAAAAACACCTGATTATGTACTTTGACAAAATCATGAAAAACAGACAAACTCAGAATTTCTCATAAACCAAAAAAAAAAAAATTAGACGACAGGACAGTTACATGTAATGGTGGTATTCTGGAGGGCGTCGTCCTGGAAAAGAAAAAAGATATTAGGGGGGAAGATAGTAAAATCCAAATAAAGCACAGAGCTTAGTTAGTACTACTGTTCCATGTTCCTTTTTTACTTGTGATAAAGAATATTAAGATATTAATTATAGGGTGAATTTGATGAGGAATTCTCTACTACATTTGCAACTTTTCAGTAAATATATTCTAAAATTAAATTTACTGAAAAGTAAATGGGATGGGGGCTAGCGGGGTGGCTCAGTCAGTTAAGCATCTGATTCTTGATTTCAACTCAGGTCATAATACAGGGTTGTGAGATTGAGCCCTATGTTGGGCTCTGTGCTGAGCCTGGAACCTGCTTAAGATTCTTTCCCTCTCCCTCTGCCCACCCCCACCACTAAAGCACATGCTTTCTCTTTAAAAACTAAGGAAAGAAAGAAAAGGAAAGGGGGGACTAGAAATAGTTGGTTCCAGATTTGGACCTATGATTCAATGCTGTCATCAAGGATCAAGGCTCTAATTCTCCACAATGCCATTCTTAGGAAGTTGGCTATTCACCCATTAGTTTGTTTCTTCATAGTGTCAAGACAGCAGTTGCTACAGTTCCAAGCATCACATTCTCACACAAATGAATTCAAGACAGGAAGAAAAGGATCCAAAGAAACAAGTATTTCATACCCTTTATGAGGGAGGAAAATAATGCATATTCCCATTTTCTAGATAGGAATTAGCAAAGATTCTCTCCTTGAGCAAACTCTAGCCTGACTCTTCTGAGCCTTCCTCTGAACTAGACCTCAGTCTTGGTCTATAAAATCTACAAACTCAGTACACTGATTTCATTTCCCCCAACACATACACACACACACACACACACACACACACACACACACAAATTGTATTTTTAAAAAGCAAACACTAACATAGTTTCTGAGAGCTCAAAGCTGCATCCCTAAGATGACCCTAGCCCTCTTTAACATACTCAAGGCTGCCAAAAAGAATTTACTATTTGTTTTAGCCAACAACTGATATTAAGCGCCTTCTCTTTTATTAGAGCATTTACTTAAACTAATTTACAATCTGACTCCTAGAACTCAGTACTGTCTTTCTCAAGGACTTAAAAGCCATTCCTTTGAAATATAATCATCAGAAAAGATAGGGCCTCTCTCTCCCAGTCTCTGCATAGCCCACACAGCTGGCTTAATGACATTTGCACTGACCCACTCTATAATTTTTCATTTCCCCAACTCTACTCAAGCCCCTCCATTCCTCATCCCTACTCCCTTTAAAACATTCAGCTACCTCTGTACAAATCCAAGTTGAGTTCAGTGCATGCTGGAACCACTTCCCTATTTCAACAGTATATTACTGATTAAACTTTGTCCTTACCACCTTCAACAATATACAGTATTGTTTATCTTTGACAAAATTGAGTTAATTACTGAGAGTTACATATCTACTAAGCATGTCAGCTACAATTTGATTCTGGGAATCAAAATCCATGCTCTACTCTTTTAAGAAGGTGTATTGAACATCTTAAGCAAAATATGTAAGAAGAAAAGCTAGTGCTGAGTGGAGCTCTATGAGTGTAAATGATCACGGGCAAGAGAAGAGCCTGAGAGCCTAATAACTTGTCATTTAACAGTGTTGTTTTCCTACATCTTTTGTATTAACAGATATCATTGAACTGGGTACTCTCTCAAGCAAATAAAATGACTGCTTTCAACCATTGGATGGTAAAGATGTGACTTTATTCCACAAGTTAAAAGATGTGATAAACATTCTTTCTCCATCTAGCAGCCAGGATGATCTCAGAGTTGACCCACAACTAAGCAATATCTTCCAAGCTAGCTAGTACTTCAGAGATCTGGGGCCTCCATCTTTACTCATTTGTTTCATTTCTCAAGTTATTCAGAAGTCAGGCAAGGAGCTATGTATGGAAAGTGGTAGGGGCTTCACAAACACACCGCCAGGGTCCAGACCCAAATTTGACAGGGGAAAAAAAATTAAAAGTTATCCAAATAGAGCTTAATTCACTGGCTTTAACTTTGAAAAAAGTTTCAAAACATTTCTCATGCTCAAATCTGTCCTTTCCTTTGTGATTCTTCTGCTGTTCTTATGCTTACAAAGTCCTTTTCCCACAAATTTTAGTTATATTTTCTTATACTTGTTTTATGGTTACATTCATATAACTGTAAATTTAAAAGTGAGAAATCACTTTTAGAAATTAACTCATGACATTCTGCAATTACCACTCCCTTTCCCCCGTACCATTTTTGGAATAATTCTTTCTTACCCCCATAATAGTTAATACCACTTTCATCATATGTTAAACTCTTATTTCTCTGTGGTATTTTATGTATTGTATTTTCTTGAGTGTCCTGTCTCATTAGCAGGTCAAGTCTTGTGGGATCTATACCAAAAGGATAAACAAATTAGGCAGAAAATATAATTTATGGCCCTCTTGGAATTTGCCTTTTAAAACAGCAGGCCCTCACCATGCCCAAAGTTTCCTGCCCACCATACGCTATCTGTGAATGGCTCTTTTAGTGAATTTAATTCCTTCCACTTCCTTCTAACACTGGCTCACCCAGCTATAGAAGAAAATAGCATGTGGTATGGAGAGAGGCCAGCAAATGACCAACCAAGTATACACTTGGATAAAAGAAGAAAATCCAAAACAAAAGTCTTAGTTATCTCCAGTTGGGCCGGCGGGGGGGGGGGGGGGCTCTCCAAAAGTTACACTGAACAACTCCATGTAACATTATTAAAACAATTTTTAAAATGAGGAACAGATTAGTGGTTCCCAGGCAATGGAGTGGGAGGGTGGGCAAGAGAGATATGTTTGGCTATAAAAAAGCAACACTGGGGGTCCTTGTGCTGATGGAAATGTTTTACATCTGGACTGTAGTGGTGGACAGACAAACCTACATGTCATAAAATTGTATAGATCCAAATACACACACTAATAAGTACAAGTAACACTGAGGAAATCTGAGTATGATCAGTGGATTGTTTTGTTGTCAGTATCCTCATTATGATATTGTACTACACTGCTGCAAAACGTTACCATAGAGGAAAACTGGGTAGAGTATAAGGAATCTCTATTCTTTTTTACTACTGCATGTGAATCAGCAATTATCTCAATAAAAAATTAGGTCAAAGAATGCAAAGGTCTTTCCCAGACTGTTAGTTTTGTTTTTTGCAACTGCTTGGAAACCCACCTTGAAATGGCAACATAATTGGAATCTATCTAAAGTACTGCTTGTGGGGCGCCTGGGTGGCTCAGTCATTAAGTGTCTGCCTTGGGCTCAGGTCATGATCCCAGAGTCCCGCAGCATCGGGCTCCCTGCTCGGCCGGAAGCCTGCTTCTCCTGCTACCATTCCCTCTGCTTGTGTTCCCTCTCTTGCTGTGTTTCTCTCTGCCAAATAAATAAAATCTTTTAAAAAATTTTTAAAAAATGAAGCATTGCTTGTAACTTTCTGTTGTGATGGAAATACTATAGATCTGCACTGTCCAATACAGTGTCCACTAACACATGTGACTACTGAGCACTTGAAATATAGCTAATGCAACTAAAGACTGAACTTTAAATTGTATTATTTTGATTAAATTTACGTTTAATTTTAATTTACATTTAATGAAATTTAAGATTTAATTAAATTTGCATTTGATTAAAATTACATTGAAATAGCCACTAGTGGCTGTGGCTTCCTTACAGCGACAAAATGAAATCTGATTTTGTAGTCCCCTATTCCTCTGGGTAAATAGGAAATAAGAGGAAGAAAAATCATTTTCCAACACTGAACTAATTCACGAACTTTCTTAGGATCCATTTCCTCACTTTAAAATTGGGAAAATAAGATGGACCCTGACGAGTTAGTTTGAGTGTGAGAAAGGGCTTCGAAACCCCCCTCCGCCTGTACCATGCAGGACCTGGATACAAGTAACTTGAGCCTGCAAACAACTAGGGAGGTAATCCTGTGATTCCCAGGGAATGCTCCCTACTATTATGTAAAAACCAGCCAAGGATTAGCAAGTAGATTTGCTTTCACCTACTTAAGAAAGCAAAACAGGATCCCTTGCCCTGCTACTCCTAGCTTATTACACAACTATAGTTCCAAAGACTTCAGTTCAAGAGAGTTTTTAAACATCAGTTTAAAAAAAAAAAAAAAGTCTAGCAATACTCCATTTCTTCAAGTGCACACGCAAATGGTTTAATAGTTGGGAGAATACAAGGAAAAAAACTCACGGAGAACCAAGAACAAAGATTCAGTTTGGATATATTGAGTGACTCGGCGAATTAGAATGATAACCCCCACGGCAGGGGAGGGCAGGGCAGTCGCCAGACCAGCCCAGGCCACCAACCCGCCCGTTTTGCAAACCGACCCAGTACACCAACTCGGGAAAGGTATCGGGAAGCCACGCCCTAAGGGGGCGCGTCAGGCGCCGGCGCACCTAGCAACGCCCGGCCTGGCGCATGCGCGCCGAATCCTGCGGGTAAACTGGGGCACAGTGCTGAACAAATTCCACTTGTCCGCTCTCCCGGCCGGTACTTGGTGCGCCCCCCCAACTCAGCAATGTCGTCAGCCACCCAAGTGGCGCTGGTGACCGGCTCCAACAAGGGCATCGGCTTCGCCATCGTGCGCGACCTGTGCCGACAGTTCTCGGGGGACGTGGTGCTCACGGCGCGGGACGAGGCGCGGGGCCGGGCGGCGGTGCAGCAGCTCCAGGCCGAGGGCCTGAGTCCTCGCTTCCACCAGCTGGACATCGACGACCTGCAGAGCATCCGCGCCCTGCGCGACTTCCTGCGCACGGAGTATGGGGGCCTGGACGTGCTGGTCAACAATGCGGGCATTGCTTTCAAGAGTAAGGGGACGCCAACTAGGAGGGGAGGTGGACCCCCGGAGCTCCTCCTGCCAGGGAGGGCTCCGTCTGTTGGGGAATCCAGGCGATCAGACTTAATGACTGTAGCACCAAAAATGGCTCCTTAGGGCAGGGGGAGGGATGGAGGGACAGCCCTGGGACACAGGCAAAGTCCAACAGAAATCGACCAGCTTATCAACTGCCCTCCTTATCAGCCTGACTGACCTTTGTGTTTTCCTCCGATTACGGGGGATTTTTTTTCAAGTTGTCAGAGAGTTTCTCTCAGATTGGATTTTAGGGCAGTTGGGTTATTTTTACTGCATTTTGAAATAAACAAGAAAACTGCACAAATTGGTAAGGAGATCTCAGGTGTGCACCACACCTTCACCCGGCCTCCCCAATGGTGCTGTGTTAACCACTACAGCATTATCAAATTTGAAAATTGTCAATGGCGCGATTCTGTTAACTAGATGCCAGTTTTACACAAAATTCAACAGATTTCACATGTACTTTTTTAATATATATCATTCTCTGGAATTTTCCCACAAGGCTACTACTAACGTGGCTACTCTCTTTCTCCTCCGGAAGCTAATGATCCCACACCGTTTCATATTCAAGCAGAAGTGACCATGAAAACAAACTTCTTTGGTACCCGAGATGTGTGCACAGAACTCCTGCCTCTAATGAAACCCCAAGGTGAGCCTGATCAGGGGCCCAAGCTGTGGTGTTTTGGGCGTGATTTGGCCCCTGCCTCTCTGACCTCTTGCTGGCTCCACTACCCGCTCAGCCGCGCTGGATTCCTTGCTGTGTCTCCACCTGGACAGGTGCCCCTTTGTCTCAGGATTCTTACACACTCATCCTGCAATCGGCAGTGCCCTCTGTCTCTCTGGTCCTTCACAACTGGTGGTCTTATCCTTCAGGTATTCATTCAAATCCCTCAGAGAGGTCTTTTACTCCCTAGGTGCCACTCACAGGGGAAGTTCCCTAAGGATTCCTTCCTGGACCCTTTTTCCCTCCAACCCTTTCTCCCACGATTTTACTAGACTAGTGGACTCCTCACTCTCCAAACTTCTCAGGCCCCCCTACCATTGGTCATCTGCCTAGAACATTCCCAGAGCTACAGACACACATATTTCTCTTCCTGCCTCTCCTCCTCAGGATGCCCTCCCAGACCCTATCCAGCCTGGGTGCGGACCCCTTCCCGTGGCCACCAGGAGGCCTGCACAGTCACATGCACAGAGCTAACAATGACCAGAGGCCAGTCATCTCTGCGCACATGGGGCATCTGTAATATTGGATGTCTCTTGTTGCATAACCCACTGCTCATGACTTTATCCTCTTTCCTCCTCCTCCCTCCTCTCTCTTCCACCTGATATCCCACCCCCATTCACCTTTCAAAGGGACATCAAGTCCAGCCTCTGTGCTGGCCCTGACTACCTGCAATGATAACTAGTCAAAGGAGTGCCTTCCCTCCAGCCCACTCCCATTCCTATAGGAGAAGGCTGCACAAGTCTAGAATGAGTGGGTTGTTTCAGCCACTGCACAATACAGCTGTGTTCACTGTCACTCCAGTTTGCTCAGATGGGGGAAGGCACAATCCACTCCATTATGCCCTTAGGAATTCTGACAGAAAAATTTAAAGCTATAGTTACACGGTTTCTCGATTAGAGATTATCCCTGCTTCCCATTCCCATAGTTGCAACCCTGGTCCTGAGACCATGGTAAGAGTGGGAAGAAAAGGATGTTGAGATGATGTAGGGAAGAACAGTAAGGTCAAGTCAGCATCCTCTCCCCAAAACCCCCGGTCAAGCAGAAGAATCTGTCCAGTGGGGAATGTCCCTTGGCACCCACCCCGCTCATGTTGAGTGTGAATACGTGTTCGTGAATGTGTCTAAGCCCCATATACCTTCATCTCGTGTGGGAGACAACCAAGGACTCCGATGCCTTTTCCAGTTCTCTGTGGAACCACTTCTCTGCATATGAAAATGTATCACTCGGCCTGCAGAAATGTTAACACCTTACTATGAGTTTTTGCGGCATTTTCTGTTCTCATCCTGATATACTGCTTAAACATTGGCATCTTCTGGGTTTCTCCAAAGCTTGGTCCAGAAATGGTGTCTTGACTTTTCCGGACCCATCTGGAGCCTCCCAAGCTACGGCCTTTGACCTAACCTGCCCGCTATGTGCGGGGCCTTCCCCTTGGGCAGTCTCTCCCATAACCATCTCCAGTTTTTGTCTCTTTTGCTGAGAAATAGAACCGTCCTTAGCTTTCTTTTTTTTTTTTTTGTCTCACAGGGTACAAGAATCTATGTCAACAATTACCCCAGCTCTGCTTTGCTGCACCTCTCCCATTTCCACTCCTCTCAGGGACCAAATGGCCACTTCATAACAGCACAGGAGGGTATCCACTTCCTGGTTCCACTCCATGCCACTCCTAAAAGGGGTTCTTCTGAGGGGCGTTGACTTGTCTGAATTTAGTATGCCCCCTAAATTGCCACAGTGACTTCCATAGAGCCATGCCCTCTATGGACTTCCGTCAGTCCCCAAGTTTTCCACTGTCTCTCTCCATGACTGTATTCTCAGGCCATCACACACTCCCAAGTTCATAAAAACCCTATCATAGACAAATCACCATGCAAGACAGGCCACTAAACTAATTTGTTTTTACCATCCTCAAACAGAGTAGCAGTCTTCCAAACCAGATGGAACTGCCCTCCTTACACCAACCAGCTCTGTATTAGTCTGTACAGGCCTATTTGTAGACCACTCCTCAAGAGACCAAAGGTGGTGGCCTTAGGGAGAAAGAGGTAATCTACTCTTGAATGCAAGGAGTGTCACCTTACATCCTCATTACCATGTTCTTCTTTATAGAATTTCCATTTTCCTGTGGAACATAGGCTCAGTGCCCTCCCTCTTAAAGCATTTTTCAGACTTCATCAGAGACATTGTGGGTATAACAAGTTTCAAGACCATATTGTAGTCTTCACTCATACAGACAGTACTCATTAATGCTCATGGCAAATTAATAAAGTCTCAAGTGGAAACTTTCTGTACAAAATCTTCATGAAATTGGTATTTGTCATTCCTGTGCCTTTCTACATAACATTGTATATTGTTATTTTAGGCAGAGTGGTGAATGTATCTAGCATGGTGAGTCTGCGAGCCCTTAAAAACTGCAGCCCAGAACTGCAGCAGAAGTTCAGAAGTGAGACCATCACAGAGGAGGAGCTGGTGGGGCTCATGAACAAGTTCGTGGAAGACACAAAGAAAGGCGTGCACAAAAAGGAAGGCTGGCCTGATACTGCATATGGAGTGACAAAAATTGGCGTCACGGTCCTATCCAGAATCCATGCCCGGAACCTGAGTGAGCAGAGGAAAGGAGACAAGATACTCCTGAATGCCTGCTGCCCTGGATGGGTGAGAACAGACATGGCAGGACCTAGAGCCACTAAAAGCCCAGAAGAAGGAGCAGAGACCCCTGTCTACTTGGCCCTTCTGCCTTCAGATGCTGAGGGGCCTCATGGGGAGTTTGTTATGGAGAAGAAAGTTGAACAATGGTGAGCTGAATTCACAGCTCTGTCCATGGATCTTTATGATAACCCCTCCTTTAACCAAAAGGACTCTTCCACTGTCAATAATATCCCTATCCACAGCAAAAAAGGTATAAAATATCCCTGTTGAGTATTCAATTTCAGGAGGCTACTAACTCAGGGAAGGTTCTTTTGATTTCTTCTGTGATACAGGGACAGAATAAGTGAAATCCATGAAATAATGAACCCCAGAGATGAATAAATGTTCCTCTATAAATGCTTATTTGTGCAGACTCTTGATGTGCTAAACCAGCTGAGAAGTCTACTAACACTGAATAACATCAGGAGAAGTTAGAGTTTTACTCAAGGGTAAGCAAACATTTTACAACGAGGCAGATAGTAAGATGTTTAGCTTTGCAAGCCACACACTCCTGTTGGATCTCCTCAGCTCTGCCATTGTAGCATGAAAGTAACCACAGACAATATACCAACCAATGAGCATGGTTAGATGTGGCATGAAGCCTATTGTGCCAGCCTCTAGTATAGCACAGACAACAGCATGAAGGGAAAACATCCCCTGTGGTCTCTGAATACCAAACTCATTGGGGAAAAAACAATTACCAAGTGTGAGATGGCAGAGGGAACTTAGATACATCCATAGGGCACTCTGAGACAATGGAGAAAATTGAAGGGATTTGGGTTGGATTGGGTATGGGTGATGAGTCCACAGGAGTGAGGCCCAAGACACTAATGTGACAAGAGGATTTCTACTGCCCCATCCAAGCCTACCTGCCTGTGGGCCTGACTGAACATCCACCACATGCCTCCCTCCTCAGGAACATGCCTGTTGGAAAGGTGCCTCTACTATACTGATTATCTTTCACTCTTCACCAGGGATTTTCAGCCTCATCCAAATGAAAGGTGAGAGACTCTAAAAGCAAGGGTAGGGTCCTTATTTAAAAAGTTTTTCACTTTGAGGGGAAGGAGCAAGATGGTGGAGGAGTAGGAGACTGATCTATCATCAGGTCCCAGGAGTTCAGCTAGATAGTTATCGAACTATTCTGAACACCTATAAACTCAACCGGAGATAGAAGAGAAGAAGAACAGCAATTCTAGAAACAGAAAATCAACCATTTTCCGGAAGGTAGGATGTGCAGAAAAGTGAATCCAAAGCAACGGGAAGATAGACTGCGGTGGGGAAGGGTTGGCTTCCAGCAAGTGAGAGAGCAGAAGAGCACAAAAGCAGAACTTTCAGAAGTCTGTTCCACTAAGGGACGTCACCCCATAGGCTAAGTGGGGGGTGGAGCCTTCACCGGGATGGTGTGGGCTCAGGACCCATGGGGACACAGAAAGACCAGGAGTGTGTGAGTGTGGCAGAGCTCCAGGTATCAGAGCAAGGAAGCCAGCTGCAGAGATGGAGCCAAGCAGTGGGCTCTCAGCTCGGAATTACCTTAAACCGTGATCCAAGGAATAGTTGGGCCAGGGACTTTGAGCAGGGACCCCACAAGCAGCAGATCCAAGGAGACCCCCTCCTTCCTCCTAGAAGAGTAGTGGGGCAGGAACATGCTGCAGGAATCTGCTAGGTTTGGAGACTCCAAACAGGGCCGTGCACCAGAGATAGAAATGCTCAGTCACAGGCCGGCTGAGCTTGGAGTGTGGTCAGAGACCAGGGAGACGGGAGGGATTGACTGCTTTTCTCTGAAGGGCACTGAGGAGTGGGACCCTGAGCTCCCGGCTCCTATGGGGCTGGAGATTGGGAGGCCGCTATCTTCATTCCCGGCCTCCAAAGCTCTATAGAAAGCTTCCAGGAAACAAAAGCTACTGAGAGTGAACCCAAGAAGATTACTTAGCCCGGCCCCTGGCAAGGGTGGTGCAATTCTGCCTCAGGCAAGGACATTTGAGAATCACTACAACAGGCCCCACCCCCCACCCCCACACCTTTGCCAGAAGATTAGCAAGAACATCCAACCAAGACCAAGTTCACCAATCAATGAGAACAATGGGACTCCAGAGATAGGGGAAAGCAGCACAGAATTCATGGCTTTTTCCCCATGTTCCTTTAGTCTTTCAAAGTTAAATTATTTTTATTTTTTTCTTATTCTATTTCTTTTAATTTTTCCTCTTTCCTATTTCAAAGTTTTTTAACCATTTTATGTTATGAATACCTTTTTTAGCCTATTTTTAAATTTTCATTGTTTTATTTTGTTTTGTATAAATATAAATTTTGTATAAATATATTTTGTATAAATATATTTTGTATAAATAAATAAATAAATAAATAAATTTTATAAATATATAAAAAATATAAAATATAAATTTTATATATATTATATATAAATATATATTTATATCTATA
Organism: Procyon lotor; assembly: GCA_028646535.1. Taxonomy (NCBI): domain Eukaryota; kingdom Metazoa; phylum Chordata; class Mammalia; order Carnivora; family Procyonidae; genus Procyon; species Procyon lotor. Next base: position 11,233 of record JAQQSY010001675.1, read on the forward strand.
ATAATAATTAATAAAAATAAATATATTTTGTATAAATATAAATTATATTTATATTAAATATAAAATTTAATAAAAATTAAATTTTAACATTTCATTGTTATAGTCATATTTTATCCCTTCATTGTATTTAACCTTATCTCTTGTAGACATAAAGGGGGTTTTTTTTCTTTAAAATTTTGGAATGCAACTTCTTCTAAAAGATCAAAATATACCCTAAATCTAACACATAGCTTTGTTGTAGTCACCAGCCTGATTACATTCTTTCCTCTTTTCTTTTTTTTCAACCAAATTCTTATCTTATCAATTCCTTTTTTAAAATTTTTTTAAGTTTTCATCTTTAGAGTCATATTCCATTCGTTCATCATGTTTAGCCTTATTTTTGTGTATATATATAAGTTTTTCTTTCTTTAAAACTTTGGGAGGTAGTTTCTTCTAACAGACCAAAAAAAACCCTCAAAATCAAAGGTATGACTTTGTTCTATCTGCCAGTCTAATATATATATTCTTTTCTTCTTTTTTTCCCCCTTTATTTGCCCCCTGGTGTTGGGTCTCCTCTGATCTGGTTAGTGTATATTTTTCTGGGGTTGTTGTTACCTTTTTAGTATTTTGTTGTCTCATTCATCTATTCTTACCTGGATAAAATGATAAGGTGGAAAACCTCACCACAAAAACAAGAACAAGAGACAGTACCAACAGCTAGGGACCTAATCAATACGGACATTAGTAATATGTCAGAACTAGAGTTCAGAATGATAATTATCAAGGTGCTAACTGGGCTCGAAAAAAGCATGGAAAACATTAGAGAATCCCTTTCTGGAGAAATTAAAGAACTAAAATCTACCAAGCTGAAATTAAAAAAGCTATTAATGAGGTGCAATCAAAATGGAGGCACTTACTGCTAGGATAAATGAGGCAGAAGAGAGAATTAGTGCTATAGAAGATCAAATGATGGAAAATAAAGAAGCAAAGCAAAAGAAAGACAAACAACTGCTGGACCACAGGGGAGAATTCAAGAGATAAATGATACCCTAAGACGAAAACAATATGGAATTGGGATCCCAAAAGAAGAAGAAAGAGAGGGGGAGCAGAAGGTATATTGGACCAAATTATAGCAGAGAATTTCCCTAATTTGACGAAGGGAACAAGCATCAAAATCCAGGAGGCACAGAGAACCCCTCTCAACATCAATAAAAATAGGTCCACACCCCATTATCTAATAGTAAAACTTACAAGTCTCAGTGACAAAGAGAAAATCGTGAAAGCAGCTTGGGACAAGAGTTCGGTAACATACATCAGTAGAAATACTAGATTCACAGCAGACCTATCCACAGAGACTTAGTAGGCCAGAAAAGACTGGCATGATATATTTAGAGCACTAAACTAAAATATGCAGCCAAGAATACTATATCCAGCTAGGCTGTCATTGAAAATAGAAGGAGAGATAAAAAACTTTGAGGACAAATAAAAATTAAAAGAATTTGCAAACATCAAACCAGTCCTACAGGAAATATTGAAAGGGGTCATCTAAGCAAAGAGAGAGCCTAAAAGTAACAGACCAGAAAGGAAGAGAGACAATATACAGTAACAGTCACCTTAGAGGCAATAAAATGGCACTAAATTCATATCTGTCAATAGTTACCCTGAATGTAAATGGGCTAAATGCCCCAATCAAAAGACACAGAGTATCAGAATGGATAAAAAAACAAGACACATTGGGGTGCCTGGGTGGCCCAGTGGGTTAAAGCCTCTGTCTTCGGCTCAGGTCATGATCTTGGGGTCTGGGGATTGAGCCCCACATCAGGCTCTCTGCTCAGCAGGGAGCCTGCTTCCCCCTCTCTCTCAGCCTGCCTCTCTGCCTACTTGTGATCTCTCTCTCTGTCAAATAAATAAAATCTTAAAAAAAAAAAAAAGACACATTGATATGCTGTCTACAAGAAACTCAGACCCAAAGACACCTACAGATTAAAAGTGAGGGGGTGGGGGTGCCTGGGTGGCTCAGTCATTAAGCATCTGCCTTCGACTCAGGTCATGATCCCAGACTCCTGGGATCAAGCCCCGCATCAGGCTCCTTGCTCAGCGGAAAGCCTGCTTCTCCCGCTACCATTCCCTCTGCTTGTGTTCCCTCTCTCACTGTGTTTCTCTCTGTCAAATAAATAAAATCTTTAAAAAAATAAAAAATAAAAATGAAAGTGAGGGGTTGGAAAACAATTTACCATGCTAACGGACATCAAAAGAAAGCTAGGGTGGCAATCCTTTTATCAGATAAATTAGATTTTAAGCCAAAGACTATAATATAATAAGAGATGAGGAAGGACGCTATGTCATACTTAAAGGGTCTGTCCAACAAGATCTAACATTTTTTTTTTAAGATCTAACATTTTTAAATATCTATGCCCCTAACATGGAAGCAGCCAATTCTATAAACCAATTAATAACAAAATCAAACAAACACATCAACAATAATACAATAATAGTAGGGGACTTTAACACCCCCCTCACTGAAATGGACAGATCATCTAAGCAAATGATGAATAAGAACATAAAGGATTTAAATGACACACTGGACCAGATGGACATCACAGATATATTCAGAACATTCCATCCCAAAGCAACAGAATACACATTCTTCTCTAGTGCACATGGAACATTCTCCAGAATAGACCACATCCTGGGTCACCAATCAGATCTCAACCAGTACCAAAAGACTGGGATCATTTCCTGCATATTTTCAGACTACAATGCTCTGAAACTGGAACTCAATCACAAGAGGAAAGTTGGAAAGAACTCAAATACATGGAGGCTAAAGAGCATCCTACTAAAGAATGAATGAGTCAAACAGGAAATTTTAGAAGAATTCTTTAATTTTTCTTTAATTCTTAAAAAATTCATGGAGGGACGAAGGCAAGATGGCAGAGGTGTAGGAGGCACGGAGAGCACTGGGATCCAGAAAGAGGCTGAAAACCACTC
>JAQQSY010001676.1:0-14199 GCA_028646535.1 Procyon lotor
TTTATTTGACAGAGAGAGATCACAAGTAAGCAGAGAGGCAGGCAGAGAGAGAGGGGGAAGCAGGCTCCCTGCTGAGCAGAGAGCCTGTTGCGGGGCTCGATCCCAGGACCCTGAGATCACAACCTGAGCGGAAGGCAGAGGCTTAACCCACTGAGCCGTCCAGGCGCCCCTCAATTTATTTTAAAAAGATTTTATTTATTTATTTGAGAGAGAGAGAAAGCATGAGCGGGGGGGGGGGGGGGGAGAAGCAGACTCCCCGCTGAGCAGGGAGTCTGATGCGAGACTCGATCCCAAGACGCCAAGATCCTGACCTGAGCCGTAGGCGGACGCTTTACCGACTGAGCCCCCCGGGGGCCCCAGTTACATCTCAACTTAAAGGGGTGATTTCAAATTGTCAGAGGTCCATGAGGGAGCCAGTGAGGGGCCCTTCCACCCCCTCTGCAGGTCCTCTGAGCCACCAGATTTGGGGGCCTTGAGTGGAGGGCCCCCCTCCTGCCTTGATGCTGAGATCAGGGGCAGGAGCCTGCGGGGCGAGGGGCAGACGCACTGACCCGGGGACAGACCCCCGCCCTGCTGGGCCGGCTCTGCGGGAGTTCGAGAAGCCACTTGTCAGGCACCCCCCCCCCAACCGCCTACCACCGGCTCTGCCCCACCTGGATTCTGTCCCCGTGACGGCCCCCACCGCGGCCCCCAGAACCATCACTGGGCTGGGGCAGCCCCTGAGTGGCCTGCAGGCAGAGCTTTCAAACAGGAATAAAAACACATATCTCCCACATAGAAAGGGTCAGATTGCTTGAATGACCGTTTCGGGGCCACAGACATTTTTATGGACCTGGATCGCTTTGCAACATCTACTTCTCGCTAACAAAGTTTAAGAAGCGTGAAAAACTACGTTTTCGGTTAACCGCTCCCCCTTGCAGGCTCTTTTGTACCCTCCTCCCCTTCCTTGTGTTTTCTCTCTAAGTGGCAAAGGCCCGGGACAGCAGCGGGGGCACCGTAAAAGGGTTATTTGGGTGGGCTAGCCTCCCGTCCTGGATGCACTGAAGAGTGCTTGGATTGGGTCGTGGGGGCGAGAGGAGGGCCTGGAGTGAGGTCGGGCTGGGACAGGCTCCAGGGGACGCTGGGCAACTCTGGGACACACGGGGAGAGTCACAGCGTTCTGTCCTGGTCGCCTTCCCAATTACCCCGCGGGGAGCGCCCCCCGCATGCCGCACAGCCCTGAGACGTCGCGGTCGCCTGGGCACCTCTCCCATTTCGGAAGGGACTGGTCTCGCCAGTGCCATCCCCACCACCAACCCCGTGCCCGTCCCATCAGGTCATCAAGAAACCTCTCCCGGCGGGCCGCCAGGTGCCAGGAGGGCAGCCCCCTGGGTCCCGGGACCACGGGGAACTGAGACAGGAGAGCCGAGGGGACGTCGTCGGGCTGCAGGCATGTGACCGTGCTGACGGGAGCGGGGCTTTGGGTTGTTTCCTGCCTTCAACTCCAGGAAAGAGCCGCAGATCTCCGAGGAAAGGAGGGTGTGGGGCAGGGGCAGAGGCTCTTTGTGGACAGTGTACGGAGAGAGGCCCAAACGTGCTAAGGGTGACGGACCCGGCCCTCCGGCCCCAGAGCCCCTCCCAGACCCCCAGCGCACAAGCGCACGCACACACACATGCACACACGCGCGCACACACATACACACGCACACACGCACATTCAGTTGGTTCTCCCACCTGGGCTCTCTGAGAACAAGACCCCTGATGGCTTTGTTATTAAATGGCCTGATGTTATAATGGCCAATTTACTGACCGTGCGCGCTCTGCGTCTGCCACGGGGCTGAGCATTTCCGTGCACCGTCCTGCTCGATCCCCCCAACACCCACGGTCATCTCTATTCCGCTGATGACAGAAACGAAGCCGAGAGAGGTCGGGACACCTGCCCAAAGCCATCCGGCTACTACACGGCAGAGCAAAGACTCTGTCTCACTGGCTGCGGCCCCACAGCCTTGGTCCTGAGCCCACCTTCGTTTTTGTGACATGACCTTGACCCCCAGGTCCAGAAGGACAGCTGGATGCAAACAGGGTGAGAGGGTGAGCCTTTTTCTCCTTCCACGCCACACTCACAGTCACCTGGACCCCCCACTCCCCGCACCCCATGAATCTGTGCTGGTAAACAGCCTCTGGCTTCAAGCAGAGACAAAATTCCATGAAAGGCAGCTTGTTGGTCCAAAATAATTGCCTCCTATCATGATGCGTTAAAACTGAGGAGTAACCAGAGCTCCGATTTCCTTAAGATTTATGGTACATGACATGCTATTCATGCCACAACGCATTTGCATAAAATGCTTATATTACCGCAGCTTCATCGGACCTGAAAATGCAATACGACTCCAACAGCATTTCTGCGGAGGTAGACAGCGGGCTGAAGCAGGAACACCCCCTGAAACAGTCCCCCGTCGCCCAGGGCGGCTCTCGGCTTCCTCCGGTCCATCTTACTATTTCCTGAGTGTCCAAGCGTTGCTTTAAATATGTACTGAAGCCCCCAGTTCACACGCTAGCACGGATGCCATTCGACTTCTTGGCCTCGCGGACATCGCTTTGCATTTTCAGCGAAGACGCTGTGGTCGGGGAGGATCGGTTCTCCTGATTCAAAATCTCTGCTCTTTGCGCCAAAAAGACGGCTCAGGTTTGGAAGGTGCTCTTGTGAGGGCTGTGGGTCCTAGCAGTGTGGTGCTCCGGGCTGGAGGCCGGGGACCGTCCGTGGGGCCTTCTGTGTCCCTTCTAACCAGCGAGGGGAAGGCAGAGCTGGAGACGCTGGACTCAAGGGGCAAGGGCGCTGCTCTCCGGTGATGCGACCGCTCCCATCGCCCGTGCGTGTCCCCTTAGCATCTGGCGGCATGAGAATCAAGGCCCGACGTGTGGGAGGATGCGCAGGCTCATTCATAATTAAAGGAATACACATTGAAACCATAAAATAAGGCTTCCCACCCATCCAACCGGCAGAGCAGCAAAGACTTTCGTGACAACCAGCCTCGGCAAAGAAGCGGAGAGCCAGGCTTGTCCTCAGCCCTACTCGGTGCCGTGGGAGTGAGGACAAAGCCCTTAGATCCTCATGACCTGGAGCGGGGTCCAAAGGCCGGTGGCAGCAGCTGTCCCTGGAGCTCGTCAAAATGCAGATCCCCAGGTCTGCTGGTAGGAAGCTGGGAGCGGGGCCCAGCAGCCTGTGGTTTGGGCCCCCCAACGATGCTAGTGGGGCCCACAGTTGGAGAGGCGCTGGTCTAGAGGATGCTCTGGCCCCCCAGCTCCACTCCTTTTTTTTGGTATTACATTTTTAGTTGGTTACCGCTGGGCCCTGAGAAGACAACTGCTTTTTTATGCTGGGAATCCATCTGGTCACATTGCCGAATCGTCCATTGGTTCTAGTCATTTGTCGGCTGACTCCGCTGGATCTTCTAAGGAGAGGATTCTCTTGCCAGCCAACAATGACAGATCTGTCCTGTCCTTTCTGATCTGTGTACCTCTTCTTTCCGTTTCTTCTCTTCTGTTCCATTTGCTGGGACCTTCCGAGCAGGAAGGAATTCTGCTCTGCTCTCAGGAATGGCTTTCCAGACGGACGGGGCCCTCTGGATGTGATCGTGAAGACTGTGGCGCAGGACCATTCTCCGCAGCGGCCGCAGCAAGAACAAAATGCCAGCCAGGCTAGAACGGCCGTCGGTGTGAGGCCGGTTCACACAACCGGGCTCAGCCAAGCCCAGAAGCACTACGCAGCCCCGAGAAGGCTGGGGTCGCTCCGAACGAGCAGATTTTAAGGGACCACAGACGTGTGTCATTTGCAAAGGAAGGACGCAGCTTGGCCTGCACAATACAGAGACACACAAACACATCTGTGTGCGATCCTGGGCACACACAGAGTTTGGAAGGGAAGCCAGGCCATCGTGCTCCATATCTGCAGAGGAGGCCTGGGGGCCTGGCGGGGGGGGGGTGGACAGGGACTCAGGCCCATACTTGTGTCACTATTTTAATTTTTATATTCTGAAAATGTTACTTTTTCAGTAAAAAAGTTAGTACGCATTTCTGAAGGAGTTTTAAAAAATAGATACACACTGGCTGGTCAGAAACGCCGGCCTCGCCATCTGGTCAGGGTTTCTCCGCCCAGGCTGTGCGCTCGAACCCCACAGTCCTGCCGTTTGAGGAGCAGAGCCCGGAGCGTCACTCTGGCTGACGTCTCGTTGGCACCAAACCCCGTTTCCAGGGGCCGATGTCAACTCAACGCCGGGGTTCACTCAGCAAATTCACCCTCACAATTGAACTTGAGCAGTTTCACCGAAAACGGAATTTCTGTTGCCCAGGACAGCCGGTGTTTACCCCAGGCTTAACGTCCAGGAAGGGCTTTGGACTTCCTTTTGACACGGGGAACCTGGAGTCAGAGGGTACGTGACTCGGCAAAGTCAAGGGCAGAAAACAAAGCACAAGGGTCCGGATGCTACTTTCTGTCCCCTGAATCCCACCACCTCCTCCTGGTTTTCAGACATTATCTGGAAAATACCACATACAAAAAAAAAAAAAAAAAAAAGACCACATACAACCCGAACATACTCTATGCACGTTCCACTTTTATAAGGAAGGAAAAAATAGGAAAGATATGGACCAACATGTTCAACGGTCGGATTATAAATTCTTTTTATTTTCTTCCTTATCTTGATCCTGGAATCCGTAGAGGCATATACACTTCCTTTGCAAAGGGGGAAACACTTCATATATATTTACGGTACCAATTTTATTTAAAAAAATACATATTATATATTGACACACGGGAACTGGAAAAACAAACACAGCTACAAAGTGACTAGCGTCGCGTTAAAATTTAAAAGCACATTACAAACCTGTCCTTTCAAACCTGAAGACCAAAGTCAAGGTGTCGGGGAGGCGTGATTTCTGAGTGATGGTTATGGAGCAACGTCGTCTTCTTCGGTACTTTCTGAAAGGCTAACGAAGATATATACTACTTTTAAAATGATCAAGTGCCTTTTTCAGGGAGGACTTTTCTAGATACTGTGTGGGAAACATTCCCCTGCCCTCGGGGTGGGCGATCATTTCTGCCGCCTTCCTCTTTGCTGTTTTTATTCATCGCCTTCCCTACCACCTGGGTTATGCGATGCAGGCAGGTTTCTGTCTCTCTGGACGTGGGATGTCGGCTCCCCAGGTCGGGGACCTTTGCCCAGAAGACTGTCCAGCACGTGGTGGGGGTCGACCCTGCTGGACGAGTGAAGACAGAGATGGGAGGCAGAGGAACGGACGAGGAGGGAGGGGCTCGCGTGGCGGGAAGCAGGTGGGCAGATGGGAAATGTGAGTTTCGTCGTCCTGCTGTGGATTGAGTCCCTCCTGCGCACTGGGTGCTCTGCTGGGCGCTGGATACAGAAGGCGAGCTCACTGTCGGCAAGGAGCAAGACCCCTGTGGAATCTGGCCGGGGCTGGGGGGCAGGCGGGGAGGGAAGGGGACGAACATTTATCAACGGACATATTTTATGTCCAGCTTTACGTACGTTATCTCGTGTGATGTCCTCAGCGACGCTCCAAGACTGGTGGTAGAAGACGGTCTCTCCCGGTGGCAGGAGCTTATTTAGAAGCTGGAGATGATGCACAAGCCGTGGGGCATGGAGGGCTTCCTGTGTCCTTGGTGCTTGGCAGGTGCTATTTAATGGCACCCACAGAGCCAGGGACAAAGCTGAGGCCTGGGGTGGGGGCGTGTGCGGGATAGGGGCTTGAGTAATTTAGCCGCAGCCCCCTGACTCGTGAGGATAGTAGGGCCCCGCGGCCGCTGGTGTCTGCAATGTCACGTGTGTCTCAAGGAGTCGTGATGGGGAGCAGGCAGGACGAGGGGTCTGATCCATGGCACATGGTGGGTCCTCCGTAAAAACAGGCTCAGTGAGTATTTGTGGCTCACAGGGGGGGAAACTGAGGCTCAGAGCTGTTAGAGGACTTACCTGAGGTCCAGGAACCTAAGCAGGGCAGCTAAGGATTCGAACCCCGGGCTCTCTGGCCCGGAGGCCCCTGCGTTGCTACATTGTCAGAGTCTATAAACAGAAGATGAAAGTGCAGTGGGTCAAGGATGAGAGGAGGCCACACTGACCTTCGGGGCCAAGTAGGACAGGGAACCCCATGTAGGGGTTCAAGTAGGACAGGGAACCCCATGGTCTCACCGAGGAGAGGCAGGGCAGCTGCAGCGCTAGAGAAAATACCCGGAAGGGAAACCGAGGCTCTTTCCTGCAGAGGGATTACAAGTGCGAGGCATAGAGGAGCAGCAGAGCTATGGTTGATGCGATTTAAGTGCAGGCCAGGAGGGCTCGGACGCTGGGCAGAGAGACCGAGGCCGGGTCAGACGAGTACCCAGTGACCTTGAGCTTCACCCTGGAGATCCTGGTCTTCAAGCCTGGCTGCACGTTAGACACCTGGGGAACTGAATCATACGGCAGAGTCCGGAACCCCCCAGACCTGTGCAGAGCGGACGGCCAGCTGGCCAGAGCAGAAGGAGGGACGTGCCGGAGTCAGAACGGCAGCCTGGTCATTGATGACCCTGGAGGGCCATCGGGAGGCCTCTGGCTTTTCCTCTAAGGTTTTAAGCCGAGTCTATCTGGTCCCAGCATCTGTGTCCTTGGATGGTGGAGGGAGAGGCTTGGAGAGGGCTGAGCCAGGCTGAAGGGAGAAGCCTCGCTGGGCTGCTGGAATTGTCCTGGTGAAAAGTCAAGGCTCCACCCAGACTCTGCACAATGGGGATCGAGAGGCAATCAGGTTCCGGAGATGCCTGAGGGGAAGAAGGCCCCCCGCTACCCCATACAACGACCTAGAGTGGGCCCCACAGATCACCCAGATGTTTTGGCTCACTCCCAGCAGGACGGTGTCTGAGCCATCACTGGGGGTGCGGGGCAGTCAAGGGAGGAGAGACAGAACCGAGCACAGCCGTTAGGGGTACGGGGTGAAAAGAAGACCCCCCAGGAGAGTGGGGGGCCACCAGCCCAATAGGGAGACTACCCGAGATGCAGGCCTGGCTGGAATCTTTCAGCCCCTGTGGAAGTCATCGTGAGACGTGGGCTCCGCTCCTGTCTCTCCAGAACACGGGCTTTGATGCAGCTGACACGGCCCCCCAGTGTTGGGGCCACTCCCCCCGGGGGTGCGGGGCAGGGGGTCGTCGATGCTGGGCACAAGCCAGGGAACAGGGCAGCTGGCAGGAGAGGAAGGCAGACCCGGGCCATCCCCACCGACTAGATTTAAGCTGCTGCAAGTTCTCATTTTCCATTTCTGTCTCATATTCCAGTTAAAGAATAATGACACAGGGTTACCGAGCGGCCTCCCCCTCCTCAGTAATTACCAAATTAACACATTCTAACAGGCCAGCCCCCGGCAGTGCGCCGAGATTAATGCCGAGGACGATTAGCTGCAGAGCCTTCCCGGCTGCACTGACCTCCTTAAACAGCCTGATCCCGTGCGCGGGGTCTCTGGGGCGAGTCCCCGCCGTGCGTACTCCCTCCGCCTCCGTTTAATGGGATCTGGGGCCAGGCTTAATGGGCCAGGTGACCCCGCGGGTCAGGGAGACAGCTCCCCCACTCGGGCAGGGAGCTGGAAAATGAGCCCCAAATTAATTTATTCAGCCAATTCATCAGGCAGGTGGGGAATGAGTGCCGGCTTGCCAGGCGGGTCCGCGGGATGAAGGTAGGCAGCGGGTACTGCCTTCTGGAAGGTTGCCGCGCAGGGAGGGGTCAGGGAAACGATGCCGCGGCCAGCTCGGTGCTGAGCCCAAGCTCTGGACAGAGGCAGGGAGGAGGAGGGCTGGCGGGGGAAGGTGGGGACGTGGGGCACGAAGCTGGAGCCGTGGATCTGCAGCAGGAAGTGAGTGGAAAGCCCAAGGCTGGCCCGGCTGCGGAGCTGGGAAGGCCACAGGAAGGAGTAGGATTCCAGCCTGGGTTGTGGCACGGTCCCATCGAGGGACGCCTGGCTTTGGCCCAAAGCACATTGGTGACAGGGACGGGGAGAAAGAGGCGGGTGGGTGGGGGCCCGCCACGTGGGGGCCACGCCTGGGCTGCTGATCCCAGGGCAGGTTAGAGACCAGGGAGGAGGCTGATGCCGGGTCCAGGCAGGAGAGCCACTCTGGTCTCAGGGCCACGGGGAAGGAAGGCGGGAATTCCGAGAGAGAATTGTGGGGAATCCCAGAAAGACGCGGTAGGGCTCCCACTGGGTAAGACCTGAAGCCGGAGGGACAGACAGGTGATGGCGTCTGAGGCCACTCTCCGGGAGGGGACAGGGCTCGGGGGCAGGAACCTGCTGGCCAAGGAGGGATCCGGCAGGAGCTGGGCAGGGACTCGGGGACCTGCGGGGGGCAGGGCAGCCCTCGCTGGACATCAAGGTGCTGGAGGGGCCGATGTGGGTCCCAGGGAAGGTCTGCAGACTCGGGATTCGCCCGACCTAGGCCTCGAAATCTGCTCTCTGACCCCCTCCAAAGCGCATCCCGGGGCAGGAGGAGAGTCCAGGTTCCAGAAACCAGGACATTCATCTTCCCGACCAGCCGAGCTCTAACCGCAGGCCGCTCCGGCAAGGGCTTGAACATGGCAACATTCAGAAACCGCTCCTGGGCCTCCGACGGCCTTGGGCCGCAGCACCGGGAACCCGGACGGGAGGGAGAACGGTCACCGGGTGGCTTTGAAGGTGGTGCTGGGCCCCACGGGGCTTGGAGTGCTCGAGGAAAGACCACACCGCCTTCCACAGCCCCTGCACGGGTCCGCACTCCCACCAACAGCGCGAGAGGGCTCCGGTTGGTCCACATCCCTGCCAACACCTGTTATCTTTTGGGGCTTAGCTCGTTTGTTTGTTTGTTTTTCGGAGTAGCCATCCCAATGAGTGCAGGCAGTATCTCACTGCAGTTTTGACTGGCATTTTCCTGATGATCAGCGATGGGGAACATCTTTTCGTACGTCCGTTGGCCATTTGTGTTCCCTCTGAGGAATGGGTAGACGAACGCACAAAGGAAATGTGTCACGTGCTGGGCGCCTGGGTGGCTCAGTGGGTTACAGCCTCTGCCTTTGGCTCAGGTCATGATCCCAGGGTCCTGGGATTGAGTCCCGTGTTGGGCTCCCTGCTCGGCGGGGAGCCTGCTTCTCCCTCTGCCTCTCTCTCTCTCTGTGTCATGAAAAAATAAATAAAATCTTTCAAAAAATGTGTCATATGCTTATGATGGAGTATTAGCCTTAAAAAAGAAGGAACTCTTGCCTAGTCGACCAGATGGACGAATCTTGAGGACCTGATGCTCGGGGGAAATAAGCCAGTGATAGAGGGTGCGCCAGTGCAGGACTCCGGGTGTACGAGGCGTCTCAAGGAGTCACGCTGGGAGCAGGGAGAGGTTCAGCAGAAGTTCACGCAGGGTGAAAAGTCCCACGGATCCGCTGTTCAGCGTTGCGTCTCTTGTAACAATACCGTATTGTTCACTCCAACATTTGTTAAGAGGACAGATCTCATGTTAAATGTTCTTATCCTAATAAGATCAGATAATAAAATTTAATTTAAAAGGTGGTTCTGACGGCGCCTGGCTCCTGAGAGCTGAGCAGCCGAGCCAAAGACAATTTATCTGATATCGCCAAAACTTCGGATCTATCTGGAGGGAAATGAGGTTTGCGATGCCCACCCAAAACCGTCCCCCGGTGGGTTTGTGCTTTTTTGGGCTTTCTTTCTTTCTTTCTCTCTTTCTTTCTTTCTTTCTTTCTTTCTTTCTTTCTTTCTTTCTTTCTTTCTTTCTTTCTTTCTTTCTTTCTCTCTCTCTCTCTCTCTCTTTCTTTCTTTCTTTCTTTCTCTCTTTCTCTCTCTCTTTCTCTCTTTCTTTCTTTCTTTCTTTCTTTCTTTCTTTCTTTCTTTCTTTCTTTCTCTTTCTTTCTTTCGTACCTTCAGAACACTGGCTTGGGTAAAATAAAAGCTAGCAAGGTGTCTCATCCCACTTTTGTGTCCAGGAGATGAGAAGGAGAATGTATAAGCTCTGCATGAATCCCAGACCCTGGTTTGTGCGGGAGGAAGCCCGGAGACCCGCTGTCAGGGAGCCACATCTCTATGGCCCCATTTCACCCGCTGACAGATGATGCCGTAGGACCCCTCGCCCCCGTTTTGTGGACAAGAGGACTAAAGGTTAGAGAGGCGACCCGTCCAGGGGTGCGTGCAGGGGTGGTGTCCTGGGGGGGCTGTTTGTGAGGCAGAGGCGGGGGAGCTCCCCTGTCGGGGCAGCACGTGGGGTCTGAGGCTCCCGCAGGAGAGAGACCCAGCTTGGCATAGGTCGGCCCCGAGCACCGTGTGTCCGAGTGCAGGGATGTGACCCGTCCATCCTCCGGTAAAAGGAGGCTAATGATTGCACCTTTGCTAAAGGTTTGTTAGAAGGATTGACTGAGATCATTTGTGGCACCTGCTAGGTCTTCATCGTCCTCGCCGCCTGCACCGCTGTCCTCCCGGCCGGGGCAGCACAGGCCGCCTGGCCCCTCGCCCTGCATCCCTTCATCCTGAAGTTCGAGAGTCATGTCTTCTTAAATCAGTTATTTCTTTTGAAGACATCTTAACCAAAGCCTCCTGCCTCCGGAGTCCTTCACCATGACGAACGTCAATAACCACGATGACTCCCTGAGGCTGAATTTTAAAAGAGCATTAAAGATTAAAGGACACACAGGTCAATTACTGGTACAAATAAATGACTTGAGGAGTAATTACATATAATTTTGTCTTGTTTATTTGGCATTAGTTGTAAGTGTCCATAATCCGGGGTCCCGGGGGTCCTTCACTTCGGGTTTGCATTTGGCAGACGAAGGGACTCAGCTCCAAAGGCAGAGGCTGGGGTGTGGGGGCAGGGCCCTGGGGCTCGGGGACTCCTGGCCTCTCCAGACCCCACCTGGCTGACTGGCTTCAGTCCGGATCCCCACACAGCTTCATCCCTCATCCTGCTTCCCCCAACCAGCCCCCAGAGGAGCCCGTCCATCATGCACCACGCACGGCAGGAGGCACCAGGCTGCCCTCCGGGCCTCTCCTCCCTGGAGGTTGCTGGGACCGGGCCAACGTCCTCCAGGGTCTGCACCCAGGGAGGTCATGGGACTGAAGGCAAAGCACGTAAGAAGGGGAAAAGGTGGTCACTGGTTGGGGACAGAGGATGCGTGGAATCCCACGTCCGAAGGAGACAGAACCTCCAACCTCGTATGAAGGAGAAAGGGGTGTGCTATGGCCGAGACCATTCCTGTGGTCCAAAGGGCCGGAAGCCCACCTGAACCAGCTTGACAAAACGATGTCTTATTGGACTCTTTGTTAGGTACAAGCTGGGTGGCTTCAAGAGGCAGAAATGTCATCTCACACGGTGCTGGAGGCCGGAAGGTTGAGATCAAGATGTGGGCAGGGCTGGCTCCTTCTGGGGCTCCAGGGGGCAATCTGTTCCCTCCGGCGGCTGCCGGCATCCTCGGCTTACAGGTGTGTCCCTCCAACCCCCGCCTGTCTCACCCGCCCCCTTTCTGGGTTTCACGTCACCTTCCTTCTGAGCCTCCTTCGTCTTCCAAGGACCAGTCATTGGGTTGGGACCACTCTACCCCAGCATGACTCATCTTAACCCCATCACCTCCACAAACAGCCTTTCTCCAAATGAGATCCCCTTTGTAGATGCTGGGAGGACTCAGGACAGAAGATACAAACCATGGACGACCAACACCCGAGCAGAGCCAACTTCCCCGGGACTCGAACTGGGGACAGGGAGCTGGGGGCCCACAGGGCAGCACCGCCAGGCCGACAGAACCTGGTCGGGCAGGTGTCGGACACCTGTGGGCTTAGGGAGGCAGGACTGTCCCAGCCCCCTAGAGGGAGCCCAGTTTCATCAAGGTAGTCAGTCAAGGTGATTCGACGCGTTTTATCAATGACAGCTTACCCTGTCCGACTAGAAGCCAAGAGAGATTTCTGCTGAATCAAAGCATGGGGAGCCCAAACAGAGAGGTCTGGTTTTATTGGGTGGGAAAAAAGCAGGGCCCGGAGCCCAGCGCTGGGGAGGAATCTGTAATTTGCAGGACGGGTACCAGAGCTGCGGGACCTGGGCAGAGAAGTCGGTCCCCACGTTGGCATGGAGTTCAGTTGAGTTTGGGGCCAAAGGCCCATCAGGTTATGCATAGGGCAAGCCTCCAGGAGGCCCGACACAGAACAGCTGTTGAGAGTCTGAGAGCTCAGCGGGGGTTCCGAACATGGTCCGGGGGCCGGGGACGCTGAAGTTCTGAGCCGCCCAAGGGCGAACTCGGGACTGGTAGTCAGGAATGTAGTTGAGACTCCAGGGGACCACGTCCTAGCAGTGGGGCTGCTCTCGCCGACAGTAAGAGCTTCTTCAGATCTACCCTGACAGACTCAACGGGCCGGGGCATGACGGAGCTGTGGCCACGAGTACATCAACCCCTTATCCGAACAAAAGCTAATGCTCTTTGAATAAAGACAAAATAATCCAGATGATCAATAGTGGACTTTCACCAATATTTGGGAGATGGTCCAAGATCACTAGCTGTATGAAGCCAGGAAATGTGGTTCCATAGACAGGAGAAAAACTCTGTTGGTAGAAACACGCAGAGGTAACCAAGAGACTGACGTTAGCAAACAAGATTTTAAATACAGTTCTTATAAATGTGTTCAAAAAATTTTTCATGAAAAATGTCTTTCTCTATGTCTCTAGAGAGATGCACACACCCAAAGATGGGGAATTTCAACAGAGAAATAGAAACTATATAGTCTTAAAATCTAACAAAGTTTCTAGACCTTAGAAATTAAAAAATCATGGACTTAATGGCAGAAAAGATCAATAGGACCCCTGGGTGGCTCAGTCTGTTAAGCACCTGCCTGTGGCTCAGGTCATGATCCCAGGGTCTTGGGATCGAGCCCCATGTCAGGCTCCCTGCCCAGCATGGGAGCCTGCTTCTCCCTCTCCCTACTCATGCTCTCTCTCTCTCTTAAAAAAGTAAATAAAGTCATTTAAAAAAATCACTAAACTTGAAGGCAGGTCAATAGAAAGACTCTAAACTGAACTAAAGATGGATAAAAGGGGGATAAAATTAATGGAAAAATATCTGAAGGAATAGTCATAGTAAATTTCAAATTTGATGAAAAAAATATCAGAGCTGACCTCTAAGAATTCCAGCAAACCACAAACAGCATAAACACAAAGAAAACTTTCCTTAAAAAATATCAGAGTCAAATTGCTGAAACCAAAGATAAAAAGAAAACCATAAAAGTAGTCAGCAGAAAAGAAAAAAAAAAGGAGGTATACTGCATGCCGGGAAAGAAGTAGGAACTCTCACCACGGATTTATTAAAAATACTTGACGCCAGCAAACAAAAGAATACCATCTTTAAAGTGCTAGAATTATTAAACTAGAATTCTATACCCAACAAAAATGCCCTTCAAATATAAAGTAAAATAATAATAACAACAAATAATAAGATACATAATAAAAATAAGATAAAATCATTTCTGATGAATCTACCTTTCAGCCTTGCCTTCAGGTAATTTGGGACCCATTTAGCCCCAGGATAACTATGGTTCTGGATTTACCCTAATGAAGCTTGAAAGACTATTTTCGGAAAAATAAAATTGGGGGCGTTGAGGTGGCTCATCGGTTAAGCATCTGACTTTTGATTTTGGCTCAGGTCATGATCTCAGGGTCGTGGGATTGAGCCCTCCCGGGGGGGAGGGGGTCTGCTTGGGATTCTCTCTCTCCCTCTCCTTCTGCCTGTCCCCACTTGCCCTCTCTAGATCAATCAAACAATCCATTTATTAAATCTTAAAAATATAAAATAAAATTGATTCTAAGTGACTTACCTGGGTTCCACAACACGGTTCAATAGTATTTAAATGACTATTTCGGTCTAGCCCCAAGCAGTGTAAAATTAAAATGTCTGGTGCCCAATGAAGAGACTTGCAAATAAACGGGGAGGATATGTCCCCAGGTCAGGAGAAAAAAATCAGTCGATGGAAAAAGAAGAGGGTGTTCAAACAGCCACAAAGCGAACCCTCATCAGGGGAAGAACAGAAGATGTGCAAAAGACCCAAATCAAATTTTGGAGATAAAAGCACAGTATCTGAAATTAAAAAAATGCACTGGCTACTGGACAAAAAATACTCAGCAAATGTATGGAGTTCAAAAAGTATTATCTGGTGTTATTACTAAGTTCAATATCTGTCTGTCTGTCT
>JAQQSY010001677.1:0-14198 GCA_028646535.1 Procyon lotor
AGACCCCTGGGATCTGACCTGGGCCGAAGGCAGACGCTTAACGACTGAGCCACCCAGGCGCCCCTCAAGGTTTTTTAAATATAAAGTAAATTTCAAAAAATAATTAGATGCTAATTTGGATACATTAGAAAATACAGATAAATCAATAGAAGGTGGAAAAATCCATTAATCCCACTCTCCAGTTAACTGCTGTCACTATTTTAGTGCTATCTTTCTGTTGCTTTTTCTTATATTTTACAAATATGGAATCACTAAACAGTAGTATACTTAAGAGACCAACTTGTGGGTGCCTGGGTGCCTCAGTGGGTTAAAGCCTCTGCCTTCAGCTCAGGTCATGATCTCAGGGTCCTGGGATGAAGCCCCACAGTGGGCTCTCTGCTTAGCAGAGAGCCTGCTTCCCCCTCTCTCTCTGCCTGCCTCTCTGACTGCTTATGATCTCTTTCCCTCTGTCAAATAAATTAAAAAAAAGAGAGAGGGGGGCACCTGGGTGGCTCAGTTGGTTAAGCAACTGCCTTCGGCTCAGTTCATGATCCCAGAGTCCTGGGATCGAGTCCCACTTCGGGCTCCCAGCTCCATGGGGAGTCTGCTTCTCCCTCTGATCTTCTCCCCTCTCATGTTCTCTCTCACTTTCTCTCAAAAAAGAAAAAGAAAAAAAGAGAGAGAGAGAGAGAGAGAGACCAACTTGTAACTTTATCTAAGACTATGACTATGTAAGACCTTCCCTTTGTTAGATATTTCTGTATCCTTTGGGTTACTGTAATGAGGAAACATTTGTTTCTTCTTTTCCTTTTCTTTTTTTTTTTTTTAAAGATTTTATTTATTTATTTGACAGAGAGAGCACAAGTAGGGGGAGCACCAGAGGGAGAGGGAGAAGCAGGTAGCCTGATGTGGGGCTCGATCCCAGGACCCAGGGATCATGACCTGAGCCCAAGGCAGATGCTTAACCGACTGAGCCACCCAGGTGCCCCAATGAGCAAATATTTCTAATCAGAAAAAAACAGATTCAGTACTGCCCCCTTATCTGCAGGGCCCACATTCAATACCCCCAGGAGATGCCTGAAACTGGCAATGGTACCAAGCCCTATCTATACTGTTTTTTTTTCCTATGCATACATAGCTATGATAAAGTTTAATTTATAAATTAGGCACAGCAAGAATTTGATAAGTAATAGTAAGATAGAACAATTATAAGAATATACTGTAATAAAAGTTACATGAATGTTGGTCTCTCTCAAAATGTCTTACACTGGTACTCACCCTTTTTGTGAGGATGTGAGATGGTGAAATGCCTATGGATGACGTGAAGTGAAGTGAATGATGTTTGTATTGTGATGTGGCATTAGGCATTAGACTATTGACCTGACTACACACCAGGAGAAGGATCATCTGCTTTTGGACTGAGGTTAACCCCCCTGTGGTAACTGAAATCTCAGAAAGTGAAACCGTGGATAAGGGAGGACTACTGTGTTGAAAAGAAAGGCTATCACTTAAGTATTTTATAACCACATAATTGATTTTAAAAGAATTCATAATTTTGAAAACCTGTTCTACAGGGTGACTTTTAATATGAGTGATCAAACATATATTTGTCTTGTTTCCCTATGAAACCCCACTGAAATGAGAAAATATAAAAACCCACAAGGACTAAGAAAGCGGGAAAGAGAATGAGAGATGTTGGAGTGTTCTTAGTGGAAGAAGGAAAGAGGATAAGGAAATTGTTGGAACTAAGAAAACTGAGTGCAGAGGGGAATGGCAATTAGAAGTACAGTAATTCATAATTCAGAACTCCGGGAAGGCTCTGTAAAGGAAAATTATGTTTTTCTCACTCTACTCTCAATATCTGACACCAGATATGAGGGGATTATCCCACATCAGTTCTCCTATTTACAGTGGACTCTGACTGGGTGTCTTACAAATTTAACTCAATTCTGACACCATCTACCTGTATGTCCACATCAGACCCCAGTGGTTAAAGACTGTGGACCAGACCACAATCGGCAATAAAAACCCCAGGCCCCAAGCAAAGACAAGAGTCATGCTCCTTACCTTTGTGAGTCTCTAGGATACTCTTACCTGTATCTCTCTGTCTCTACATATATATCTTTAATAAACTCTGCTTTCACTTCTGCTGGCTTATTTGATTTCTACCCTGCATGTAGACAAGGACCCTCGTGGCTAGTTCTGTGGGACACCCTTTCTGGGTCCTTGGACCAGGCCTGTCTGCATCATTCTCAAACAGAATTATATCACCAGCTTTCCTATTTCCCCAGCTTGCAGACAGCAGAGTGTAGGACTTGCCCTCCATAACCATCTGAACCAATTCCTACATAAATCTCATCTATCTATCTATCTATCTATCTATCTATCTATCTATCTATCTATCTATCATCTGTCTATCCTATTGGCTCTGTTTCTCTGGAGAACCCTGACTCAGCCCTCAAGACTACCTCCACCTCAGATGCCAATTGCAAGTCCAGACTGTCACTTGTACTTCTGACCAAATAGCCATAAATTGGGAGTTCCTTCTCTAGTTCAGTAATTTGCTAGAACAGCTCACAGAATTTAGGGAAATATTTACTTATGTTTATTAATTTGTTATAAAGGATACAACGCAACAGCCACATGGAAAGATGCATAGGGCAAAGGAAGGAAGGAAGGGGCAGTTTCCATGCCCTCTATGCACCACCCTCCCAGCACCTCCATGATGTTCACCAACCCAGAAACTCAGCAAATTTCCTTAAGAGTTTTTATAGAGCTTAATCTCTAATCCCCTTCTCCCTTTCCTGAAAGTCTGTGGGTGGGGCTAAAAGTTCTAACCCTCCAGTCACATAGTCTTTCTGGTGACCAGCACCATCCTGAGTCTATCAAGGGGCCCTACCCTAAATCACCTCATTAGCATAAACTCAAGTATACTTAAAAGAGGAGCATCTTGGGGGAACCTGGGTGGCTAAGCTGGTTAAGTGTCTGACTTGTTTTCGGCTCAGGTCATGATCTCAGGGTCATGAGATTGAGCCCCCAACGTGGGCTGAGCCTGGAGCTTGCTTAAGATTCTCTCCATCCCTCTGCACCACCACTCACTTCCCACTCTCCTAAAAAAAAAAAAAGTGGAGCCTCCTGAATAACAAAAGATAATCCTATCACTCAGGAAATTCCAGAGTTTTTAAAAACTCTTTGCCAGGAACTGGAGACAAAGACTCAATACATGCCTTATTATAATACAGACTCATAAATTGCAGATACCACATCAATGGGAAGGTGTGGAAGGAAAGCCCAGAGGATTGATTGAATATCTGTACAGAGTAGTTAGACTTCTAGATCTAGGTCACCATCCTTAGGACAAATAACCAAGTGAATAGCTTACCCCTAGAACTGGTAAGGGAGTTGGAAACAGAGGAGATTTAGGCACACCGGGTCAAGCAAAAAACAGATTAAATGAGAAAGTCCATATACTGAGTAGTGAGACCCTCCCCAGCCTCTTTCCAATGCTTGCTCTCTGAATCCGCCTTTTAATCTGAATTCACCTTTTTATCTCATTTGATGCTGATCACCCCCTTTTTATTCATCTTCATGATATAATTTTATATCTTTTCTGATTTTTCTTTATTTTCTTCACTCTTATTCTGTTTAACTGTAATTGCTTGAGCTGATGTCCTAGGTTTTCTTCTTTCTACCTTCCTATGAGTTCATCCAACAGGCTGTCCATACCATGGGTTAGGACTCACTCACATCTGCATCTCTAGCACTAAACTCTAACCAACTTTCAAGTCTCTTATTTTCAGACTTTTACTGAATCTATCCCTTTTGGATGCCACATGGGTAAAAAAAGTATTCTAATCAGCTTTGCAGTATCCTTGTAGAGGCGGCTTTTAGGCAACAAGCTTGAGTAACGGAAATCTGAGTACGGTAAAAGGGCTCACGGTGACCCCCAAGCTGAATGCAAACAGGCTCATCAAGCAACTGACCTCAAAATCACCATAGGTCCTAACTGACCCCCCCCCCCCAAAAAAGGCACAGTTCCTAAGATTACCTAAAAAGGGAAAATTCCATCTATTCCTATACTATCTTACTCTGCCCTATAACTGCAGCCCCTCACCACCACCTTGTTGCAGATAGTCTCTGCTCTGCTGTCCTGCCCATTGCTCCCTTCCATTGTATTCAGTAAACTTCTATCTCCTTTGTTCTGCCCTGGGTGAATTCTTTCACTGCCCCCGCATCTCTGGCTTCCACCCAACTAGGTCACGCTGTTATGCCCAGATTTTGAAATCCCCAGAAGACCACCAGGGAGCCGAGTCCGATGCAAAAGCAAAAGAGCCTTTTATTCAAGCTAGCTCAGGCTCAGTCTCCCACATTGACCGACGCAGCGGCGTGATGTAGAGAAAGAGCGAGTTTTGAAAAGCGCCGCGGTTTTATTGGGGCCAGTGGCCAATGAGATTGTAACACACACAGAAAGTTGCATAGTCATGTTAGGCCACACACAGGTGGCCAATTGAATTACAATTTACCCTATGGTACTGTTTGAGCTAGCCTATCACTCTGGTCAGAATTGGCCCGCAAATTTGGCAGGCAAAAGGCGGGGTTTACATTCTTTGGCGGTTAGGGCTTCCACATTCCTATTGGCTCAATAGGAACTCAAGGGCGGGCTGGGCAATATTCTGACATTGGGGTTATACACAAGATGGTGGGTGTAGCACAAAACGGAGTTAGCCTCGCTCTGCTCCTTCAACGCCCCCCCATCCCATCAGAAAATCCCACATATCCCTCTGAATAGGCTGTAGAGTAGATGCTCTTCTATTCAATGCCATTGGGGTCAGTTAATTGGTCAATTAATTTTAAGTCACTAGAAAAAAGAATCATTACAAAATTATGTACACTGGCAGGGTCTGTTAGTTGCCCAAATAATTTTCACTCTTTACACCTGAAACTAATATAACACTGTACGTTTCTTACACTTGAATTTTTAAAAAGAAGTTCATTCTCCCTTTCATCCTTACCAATAAAACCGTTATCTCATATCTCAGGTACTAAACAAAAGACATTTCTCAGCTGCCTTTGTAGTTAGAGCTGATCATTGAGATATAAATGGACTCTGTTGAGTGTGATTTCTGGGAGAAACCTTTCTTGTTCTCCCTTTTCTCTTGCTTCCTGTTCAGAATTCATTTGTGATGGCTAGAACTCTAAGTGCAGCCTATATGCTACCAGAGATGGTATAGAAAGAATCTGATTATTGATAACTTTGCTGCCTATCTCCAGCCTTCTTTTCAGTGAGAAATAAACCCTTGTATGACTTAGTTATTACACAATAAATGCGGAATCTTGGATATTAATAGTCAAATGTAATTCCTAATTGATACATGTGCACTTATTTTATTTTAATTTAAAGTATATGAATACTTACCGGTGCTTTGATGTAGGGCCAAGACTTTTTGAATTTGGGTTCTGATTGGAGTTCATCTGTATACTTCCATGAACCATACCCATACATAATGCACTGTCTGTTGTTGCAAGTTTGAATTTCTTCCATGCAGGTTAAGAATTTAAAGATACTCACCCAGCAATCTGAGTGCAGAATTCTAGATTTCTACATCTTTTCTATCTTCTTCTTCTTCTTTTTTTTTTTAAAGATTTTATTTATTTATTTGACAGACAAAGAGAGAGATCACAAGTAGGCAGAGAGGCAGGCAGAGTGGGGGGGGGAAGCAGGCTCCCTGCGGAGCAGAGTCTGATGCAGGGCTTGATCCCAGGACCCCCCAAGACCATGACCCGAGCCAAAGGCAGAGGCTCAACCCACTGAACCACCCAGGCGCCTCTCTCTCTTCTTTTAAGATTCTCTTGCTCTAAACCAATTTGACAGTTATTACATAGTCTACCACTGGACCCCCTAAATTCATGTCCTTCTTGCATGTATAATGCATTCAGTCTATTCTAGTAACCCCAAAAGTCTTAACCTGTTCCAGCATCAACTCTAAAATCTGAAGTCCAAAGTCTCATTTAATTATCATCTAAATCAGTTATTGGTAAGACTTAAGAGGTGAGGTATGATTCATCCTGAGGCAGAATTCCTCTCCAGCTATGAATCTGCGAAATCCAGTTATGTGCTTCCAAAGTACAATAATGGGCCAGATAGACATTCCCATTCCAAAAAGGAGAAAAAGGAAAGAAGGAAGGGGAGGGGTGAGTCCTAAGCAAGTCTAAGCCTAGCAAGGCAAATCCCATTAGATCTTATTTTTAATTAAAAGATATTTTTTCAATTGAGATATAATTTTTTTATTTTTATTTTTTTAAAGATTTTATTTATTTGATACACAGAGAGAGATCACAAGCAGGCAGAGAGGCAGGCAGAGAGAGAGGGGGAGGCAGGATCCCCACTGAGCAGAGAGCCCTATGTGGGGCTCTATCTCAGGACCTTGAGATCATGACCTGCGCCGAAGGCAGAGGCTTAACCCACGGAGCCACCAGGTCCCCCCAATTGAGATATAATTGACATATACCATTATATTAGTTTTAAGTGTATAACATGATGTGATATATGTATATATTGTAAAATGATTACTACAATAAGTTTAATTAATATCCATCATCACGTATAGTTACAATTTTGTTTCTGGTGTTCTGGTGATGAGAACTTTTAAGATCTGCTCACTTAGTATCTATCCAATATACAATACAATATTTATTATAGTCACCATGCTGTACATCATTCCCAGGACTTAAATAATTCTGCTAGATCTTCAGGCTTGAGCATAATCTTTTTTGGTCCAATGCTCCGCTGCTCTACAAGGACCCACCTTCTGAAATCAAGGAGAAAACTTGCACGCTGGGCCCATGGTGGCTATGGAAGCCCCAAAGATCTCTGAACTACCTTCAAGATCATCCTTCCTTTTTCTTAAAGAATAAACCATGTTCCAGCAGAAGAGCTCTGTCATCCAGTTTTGTACAATACAAAAAGGTCCAGCAGCTTTTCTTCATCTCCTCATTTTTTCTGTCCCTATTAGGGCCAACTGGCAGTGTCTCTGTTGGTAGAATCCCATCTCTTGTCCTGCCTGTCTGTTGAGGTAACGATTAAATTTAGGGTTCACACCCATATTAATATCTTTACCAAATGGTTGTTCAGCCACACCTTTAGTGTTGTCCTCAGAATAAGCATTCTCCTATTTTGCATCATGGCTAGGCTGAGAATTTTCCAAAGCTTTAAGTTCTGATTCTTTTTCAGTTTTAATAACTTCTTCCTCAATTCATCTATCTCTTCTCACACTTCACTAGTAGTAGTCAGGAGGACCCAGGCTACACCTTTAACATTTGACTTAGAAACCTCCTCAGCCAGGGCACCTGGGTGGCTCAGTTGGTTAAACGTTTGCCTTCAGCTCTGTCAGCGTCCTCTGTTGGGGTGGGGGGTCCCCTGCTCAATGGGGAGTCTGCTTCTCCTTCTCCTACCTCCACCACTAGTGCTCTCTCTCTCTCAAATAAATAAATAAAATCTTAAAAAAAATTTTTTTTTAAATCTCCTCAGTCAAATATCTGATTTCATTGATCACAAGTTCTTTCTTCCACAAAACAGTAGAACACAGTTCAGCCAAGTTCTTTGTTCTGAGACCTCACCAGAATGGCCTTTAGCATTCATATTTCTACTAACATTCCATTCATGACTATTCATATATTCTCTAAGAAGATGGAGGCCTTCTCTCTAGCTCTTTTTTCTTTTTTAAAAGGGTTTATTGTGGTGCCAGGGTGGCTCAGTCAGTTAAGCATCTGCCTTCGTTTGGATTGTGATGGGATCGGCCAGCATTGGGCTCCCTGCTCTGTGGGGAGAGGGGGAGGCCTGCTTCTCCCTCTGACTGCTGCTCTCCCTGCTTGTGCTCTCTTTCTCTCTACAAAATCATTATTAAAAAAATAAAGATTTTATTTATTTAAGAGAGAGACAGAGTAAGAGAGAGAGTGGGGTGGGGGGCAGAGGCAGAGGGAGGAGTAGATTCCCCCTCTGAGCAGGGAACCCAACATACAGCTCAATTCCAGGACTCCGGGATCATGACCTGACCCAAAGGCAGACGCTTAACCGACTGAGCCACCCAGAGACCCCTCTAGCTCTTTTTCTCTTTCTAAGCTATCATCATAATCACCTTTAATATATGTATTTCTACCAAAAATCCCTTCATGACAATCTAGGCTTTTTGTAATATGCACCTCAAAACTCTTCTGCCCTCTACCCATGGCCCAGGTTCAAAGCCACTTCCACATTTTTAGATTTTTATTACAATAGCAACATCCTACTTCTTGGTACCAAATCCATTTTAGTTTGCTCAGGTTGCCATAATACAATAGTACCAACTGGATGGCTGAACAAAAATTTATTTTCCCACAGTTCTGGAAGCTGGAAGTCCTAGATCAGGGATCCAGGATGGTAAGTTTCTGGTGAGAATGTTTGTGTTTTTTTTTAAACAAATTTTTAAGATATTTTATTTATTCGACAGAGAGAAAGACGGCCAGAGAGAGAACACAAGCGGGGGGGTGGGGGGGGCAGGAAGAAGCAGGCTTCCTGAAGAGAGGGAGCCCCAGGTGGGGCCTGATCCCAGTACCCTCTGAGGTCTCTTGTTCTTCTTACAAGGACATTAATCCTATTGGATCAGAGCCCTACCCTTATGACATTATTTAACCTTAATTACCTCCATAAAAGCCCTATCTTTAAAAGAGACCTGTTGGTGGCTGAGGTTTCAACGTATTCATTTGGGGGACACAAACATTCAGTCCATACCCATTATTTTTGGTGATTCATGTTCATTTTTGTTTTCAGAGGAACTATTATTTCTTTCTTTATATTTAGTTACCTTTTCTGGTGTGAATGGACTTGCATAATTATAATAACAAGTAATATACAAGTATACTTTAACACTCATAATAGGTACTATTGTGGAGTTCAGTTTAAGTTCCTCCATGATGGGGCGTGCCAGAAAAAGATAGGCCTAAGGGTATGGGCGTGAAACTATTCCTGGAATTTAGCTTCCCTGTGTGATGCCTAGCCCCTGAGTTGTTCAGGTGCACCAATGAAATGCATGGATTTAGGTAATTGCCAAATAAAGAATAAGGAACTCCGCCTATGTGTGTAGTGATGTATGTGCTTGTTTATGAATGCATAAAAATGCTGCAAAGGAGAGAGGCGGGGCTTTTTGCTTTAGCACTGTTCTGTGTTGCATGTGCCGGTGGGAGCCCCAGCTAGCTGGAAATAAACCCTCTTGCTGTTGCATCCAGCCTGCCTTTTGTGGGTTCTTTTGGGAGGGTCTCGATCCGGACATAACACTATGTGATAAGTTCTATGCTGAACCCTAAGAATTCAAAGAGTAAGACATGGTTTCTGTCCTTGAAAATATCAGTATAGCAGTATAATACACAAAGGGGCACCTAAAGTCACAACTACTAGATAATACATATACGAATAGCAAGGCCTCTAACTACTGTGTGAACATAAAAATCACCTGAATGCCTGGTAAAAATGCTTTGTGAACTTCCTCCCCAAAACTCATAAACTCGTAACCTTTGTCTTTTTTTTTTTAAGATTTTATTTATTTATTCATGAGAGAGAGAGAGACAGAGGCAGAGGGAGAAGCAGGGAGCCTGATGCAGGACTTGATTCTAGGACTCTGGGATCATGACCTGAGCTGAAGGCAGTCACTTAACCATCTGAGCCACCCAGGCACCCTCATAACCTTAGTCTAATCATGAGAAAAATTTAAGACAAATTTCAATAGAGGGGAATGATACAATATACCTCAAGAGTACTTCTCAACATCATCAAGGTCATCAAAAACAAGAAAAGTTTAAGAAAGTGTCACAATTAAAAGGAGCTTAAGAAGACACACCATCTAAATGCGGAGTGCTGCGTGCCTGGGTGGCTCAGTGGGTTAAGCCTTTGCCTTCTGCTCAGGTCATGATCTCAGGGTCCTGGGATTGAGCCCCGCATTGGGCTCTCTGCTCAGCGGGGAGCCTGCTCTCCACACCCCCCAACCTTGCTCTGACTCGTTCTCTCTCTCAGATAATAAATAAATAAATCTTAAGAAAAAAAAGATGACATACCATCTAAATGTAACATGGCATCCAGGATGGGATCCTGGAACATAAAAAGGACAGGTAAAAATAAAGCAAATCTGAAAAAAAAAAAAAAATAAAGCAAATCTGTATAAACTATGGACTTTAGTTAGTAACGTATCAGTATTGGCTCATTAATTGCACTAATATATTACATACTAATGTAAAGATGCTAATAATGAGTTAGATTATGTAGATCTAAGGACAGAATATGGAATCTGTACTATCTGCTCAATTTTTCTGTAATCCTAAAACTATTCTAAACAAGTTAAGTCTATTAATTAAAAAAATTATTCTTCTGCTCTACCCCTTGATTTAATAATTTTAAGGAAGTGACTGGGAATAATGGTTATGCTTCCAATTTCAACTTGTGGGGTCGGTTTACATGCTACCAACAACTCTTCCACACCAGCTAGGTGTCCTATAATTTAACTCAATTCAGATAACTATCTGATGAGGGAGCAGAAAGCTAGCTGAGGACACAGCACAAGTTGACAACCTGCAATGTCACCAAACCCCCACCTCCTGGGTGGGATATGTGTGACATTCCTCCATGAAACTTCCAACTATCTTATTGTTAATGCTTTGCTAGAGGGAAAAACAACCTTAGCTTGATAATAGCAAGGCCTCCAGTGTCAGTCTTCTTTAGCATATGAAAGTCCTTTTGGACACCTCCCTTTTTCCTAACTTCCCTCAACCCCACAATACATAATTAGCCACTCCTCATAACCCCGAAGCCCCTTTCTGCCAATATCCTGTTTGCACCAAAGATATCTCAAGAATTCTCTCTTGGCTGTGGGCACCAGACCTCACCCCACCAAACCTCACATACATTCCAAAACTACATCACTACCTACTTGCTGATAGTACAGATTCAACAGGTTCAGGGCTCAGTCTTACCAGACTGCCCCCTATTTCAGGTGCCAACCACAACCCACGATGTTACTATACTTGTGACTGACTGGCTTGAAATCAGAGATTCCTGCTACTCTCTCCTTGGGCTTGATTAATTTGCTAAAGCAGCTCACAGAACTCAGGAAACTCATTTACTCATTAGATTACCCATTTATTGCAAAGAATAGTAAAGTATATGAATCAATGGGTAGATGAGACAGATGGTATTTCCCAAAACAAAGGAGCTTCTGTCCTTGTGGAGTTTAAGACCCAGCACAGTGGCACGTGGAAGTTCCCCAATCTAAAAGTTCTCCAAACCTCATCTTTTGGGGTTTTTATGGAGGTTTCATTACCTAGGCATGATTGATTAATCATTGACCACTGATGATTGAATCAACCTCCAGCCCCTCTCACCTCTGTGGAGGTCAGGGGAGTGGGACTGAAAGCTCCAACCTCTTATCACAGTGTTGGTTCTCCTGGCTACTGGCCCCCATCCTTTTGTGTCATTCAATAGTCACCATATTAACATAAGGAAAGACACTATCTGGTTCTCCTCATTTAGGAAAGGGGAGGAGAAAGAAGGGAGGAAGAGAGGAGCTCCTTACCCCCAGCAATAACTCAGCCAATGAGAAGCCACTATACCCAGCTTACTCCGGTGGACTTTTAATTTATAACAGCCTTCCCCACTGACCTCTTTTCCCCATCAAAAAGCATTTCTTTCCTTAGGTCTCTGGGTTTACCTCTCACCTCTGCTTGTCTGTCCCACATTGCAGTTCTCAGCAATTCCCTAGTAAACTCATCCTTTGGTGATAAAATAACTGGCAGTTTTATTAAGGTTAACACCATATACTAAGTGGCTTGACACACACACAAAAAACCCCACTTATTTCTCTTGGTTGGAAGTCCTAGATTAAAGTGCCGGCAAATTCAATGTCTGGTGAGAGCCCTCTTCCTCATTTGCAAACAGCAGACTTTTCACTGTGTCCTTACATTGTAGAGACAGTGAGCTCCGATTTTTTCCTCTTATAGGGATTTTAATCCTATAATGGGGATTCTATCCTCATGATCTCATGTGAACTTAATTACCTCCCAAAGGTCTGCCCCCAATACCACCAACTTGGGGATGAGAGTTTCAACATACAAAATTTATTAGGGACAGTACATTGCATCAGTTGTTCCAAAATTCCTAACTAGTCCTTGAAGGAGAGAGGTACAACCTGAGGATTGAGGATGAAATGTTTCTGTTCCAGTTATACTAGGATTCACTACCATTTGACGCAATGGTTTCCAAATATGTACTGAGTCAGAATCTCCCTAGGAGTGTTATACAGGAATCTTTACTCTCAAGAAACTCATAAGGGATATGGGATCCATGGGAATTATTTTCATTAAGAGCTTGGAAGAGAATTTAAGGAGGTTTATTTGTTGACATTCTTTTTCTTCAAGGGACCAGAGTGTTAAAATTTAAAACCTTTATTTTAAACTTTATATTAGTACTACTGTTATAGAGAATAGAATTAAGTTGTTGGGATTACAATATATACTTTAAATTGCTTTAAATTTATATTAAGTATTTACTATAAAGTCAATAATGAAAAGCAAGGTAAGGGTAAGCACTTATAACACTAGTTAAATGTAAGCATTATATGAAATGTTTAATTCTCAGGTTTCTAGTTTTCTGCCTAAATGGTAGTAAGACCAAGATTCTTATAAAAACTACCTGGACTGGGGTGTTTAGGTGGCTCAGGCAGTTAAGCATCTGCCTTCAGCTGAGGTCATGATCCCAGGGTTGTGGGATCAAGTCCTGCATCAAGTCACACATCAGGCTCCCTGCTCAGCAGGGGAGTCTGCTTCTCCCTCTTCCTCTCACTCTGCCCTTGCTCCTGTGCTTTCTCTCTTTCAAATAAATAAATAAAATATTAAAAACAAACAAACAAAAAAAAACCAAACTACCTGGAAATTTAAAAGTCTTCAAGGTTCCGGACTAGTTAACTATTTCTCTTTTTGTTGATTCAAATTCTCAAGGATAGTTAAAATGATAAATAGATAAAATATATAAAAAACAAATTCTCAAGGACAGGATAATGGCAAAATATAAAGGTATAAAAAGTATATATAAAAAGATATAAAATAAACTAGTAGAAAATTCCTATAAAAAGGTATAAAAAACTAACACAAAAAAATGGAAGCAGGAGATGAGGCTTAGGAAAGTTTAGAGGCAGTAAAGCATATGTAAGAAATATCAGTCAAGAGAGGCTAATTATTGGGGCGCCTGAGTGTCTCAGTGGGTTAAAGCCTCTGCCTTTGACTCAGGTCATGATCTCAGGGTCCTGGGATCAAGCCCAGCATCGATGGGCTCTCTGCTCAGCGGGGAGCCTGCTTCTCTCCCTACTTGTGATCTCTCTCTCTCTGTCAAATAAATAAATAAAATCTTTAAAAAAAAAAAAAGATAGGCTAATTATTATTAGTTATTCCTAACAAATGCCTCCAAGATCTCAGAGACTTATAAATTTGTTTCTTACTCATACTACTTTGGAACACTGAAAGTCATGATGGCAGAGAAAAAAGAGAAATAGTGGGCCACTGGCTCTTAAAACTTCCTTCTGTATGTTGATGCATATCCTGTTCACTTACATTTCACTGGTCAAAGCAAATCACATGACTGCCTGATTTCAGCAGGGTGGGGATATGACCCAGCTTCTGGGAGGCACACCACAAAAAGAACACCAAGCAGGAGTCAGTATTCTTTAATCTACACAGAAAGACTGAAGTTGTAGATGAGATTACTTAAAATTACATTTAACCTTACTTGGGCACCAACATGGGAACACAACTCCTATTGTGTAAATACAAGTTAGTTTTGTGCCAGCCTATCCTTGAGGAACGATCTCAGCAAAAATATGTTAAAACACTTTTCTGTAAGACATTTTTTTTTTAAAAGATTTTATTTATTTGACAGAGAGAAACACACGAGAGAGGGAACACAAGCAGAGGGAACGGTAGCGGGAGAAGCAGGCTTCCTGCTGAGCAAGGAGCCTGATGCGGGGCTCGATCCCAGGACCCTGGGATCATGACCTGAGCCCAAAGCAGACACTTAACGACTGAGCCACCCAGGTGTCCCTCTGTAAGACATTTTTCCCCTCTCTAGAACTTTTGTTTTTCTTTTGGGTACAAAGTCAGCTGGTATCATTTAAGGGTTCAGCGTTATAAATACTAAATGTTTCTAGTGT